>JAGGAV010007851.1:0-42475 GCA_017657295.1 Termitomyces sp. DKA64 | reverse complement strand
CCCTGACATCTTTGATGGGGACTGTAAGGTTGGGGAATGTTTCCTCCAGTCCTGTATCACCTATATTCAGCTGAGTGATGAAGCCTTCACCTCTGATGCCCTCAAGATTGCCTGGGTCCTCTCCCATATGAAGATGGGCTGAACTTCAACCTATGCATTGCACATCTTCTGCTGCCCAGGAGGAGTAGTGGGTTTTGCTAGTTGGATAGAGTTTGAGAAGGATTTCCAAGCTGAGTTTTTCCCCCTTGACCCAGCCAAGACTGCTGCCCTCTCCCTTTGAGACTGAGATCAGTACAATCAAGGGAAGCAGTCTTTGGACAAGTATATTGAATCATTCCATGCCTTAGTCAAGCAGGCTGGGTATCCAGATGGTTTTCAGCTCTGCCTCACCTTTTGGAAAGGACTCCACCCCTCTCTCATGGACTGTATTGATAATATGGCTGAGGGGTGCCCTGATGAGAACATGTAGACACCTGGTACAAGGTGGCATGTGAGCAGTGGCAGCTGATGGAGCTCAAACATGAGCTGTGACATACTCAATAGCCTTTCATTCCTTTTGTTCTCTGGCTGCCCCTTGAGCAGGTGCAATCCTCCCTATTCCCTCTCATGTTGCTCCTTTCTATGCCCCTCCAGCTGCTACCCCACATCCTCTACCCCAGGGAGCCCTCATGGATGTTGATGCCTCCTGCCAGCAGTCCTCCACCCCCTTGTTGTGTTGACACTGTGAAAAGGCTGGCCACTTTGCCTGTTATTGTCCTCAAGGGTTGGAAGTATGCTACTTCTCTTCATCAGAGCAGGAGAAGCTGCTTGCCCAGCTCCTAGCAGCCTGGGATGTGTCAGGAGCCCCCTCTCCAGATGCCCTCCTACCTACTTTGCCCACTGAGGTTGCCCATGAGTCAGAGGTTGCATTGGCAGAGCCAGAGGAGGATCTTTAAAGAAGCAACAGATGACCTGTATACCCCTGTTGCCTAGTGCTAATCATTTCACTTCCCTGTCCATAGAATCAAATATATCTGTTGCTGCCATTGATACTAGCCTGAAACAATAAGCCCCCCCTTCAGACATACAAAGCCCCCTCCCAGCTAAAGTCTCAGCTGGGACTATGCCTCCTAGCCCACACACTTAGATTCCTGCATGAGAACATCTTTCCCATTGCTACATTGTTGCTTCTATGCCCTCTGTCAATTCCTTGAAGCTACAAGTAGAAATTGAACAACTGACACCCAGCAGACCTGAAGCATTATTGCCCTGCTTGACAGTGGAGCAATAGGCCTCTTCCTTAATGCAGACTATGTGCAACAACACTGTCTCACTACCTGCCCCCTCTCTTGTCCAATCCCTGTATACAATGTTGATGGCACACTCAACAAAGCTGGCTCTATTTGCTCTGTTCTGTGGCACTAGCCACTCTGCTACACCTGCTACCTTCACTCAATTCATCTCTGCCATCACATGCAAAATAATCAGGCCCACTCCACCTTAGTCTGCTCAAATTTGCATTTCTCAGGGCTTAAGGTAGAGTCAGTGTTGGCAAAGACATTCCAAGACAATACATGTGATCTGGGGATGTTCCACTAAGGTTTCAGTGTAGATGAGGATATCATCTAGATAGATACACACAACACCTTCTGCAATTAGATCATAAAAGATGTCATTCATCATTATCTGGAAAGTGGCAGGGCTATTGGTAAGACCAAAGAACATTACCAGAGGCTCCAAGAGTCTCCAATTAGTTCAGAATGCTGCCTTCCACTCATCACCTTTCTTCATGCACACATTGTTGTAGCCCCAACAGACATCCAACTTGTTGAAGCAACAAGGGGATAGCAATTCTTCACTATCATCATATTCAGGACTTGGTAGTCCTGAATCAGACAAAAAGACCCATCCTTCTTCTTAATGAAAAAGACTGGAGAAGCCATTGGGGACTTGAAGGGTTGTATCTGACCAGAGCTAAGGTTTGCCTGCAGTAATGCATATAGGTCATCCTGCTCATGTGGTGCAAGTGGATAGATTTTACATCTGGAAGGTTCTCAGGTATCAGCTCCATTGCTTGCACTCTGGGAGCAAGTCAAATGATGCCTTGGAAAAGTCCTGGAGGATGATGTGGGACTATGCCATAACAAGGCTTGGGCAGAGTATGCTGCAAATGCCTCAGCCAGTCATTGAGAAGTTATCTAACTGGCCCAGATCTCTGCCACTGTAGGAGATGGGCAGAGCATTGTAGCATTAGATCCTATCACCTACTTCAATGGTCTTGTCAGGAGACTCAGGGTCCAGAGCACTGGCAAATTCCCCTCTGCATCTGTCTTTTTTGTAGAGTTTACATCCAAAGTCTTTGACATTCTGATAGAGGGCCTCTCTATGAGGTAATGCCAAGGGGGGATCCAAAGGGTCAAGGTCAGCATAAGGGAGATGCCTTACATGACAGGCACATGTGGCAGCATGTTCATGGACCTTTGCTCTACATTTCTCTTTGGCCTCTCCAGCACAGGTGGTGTGCCAATGAGGACAACAGGTCATCTTGACTTCACCCTTGGCCCAATCAATCTCAGGGCTGTGCTCTTGAGGCCAAGTGAACCCCAAGGCCATGTTCTGATTTCCCAACCTAGTGATGGCAAAGACTCCATACAATGAATGAGTCTGGTGACTATGGAGCAAACAGAGCCAGCTTGACTGGAAGTGCCATCAATATTATATACTGGGATAGGGTATGTGAGTGGTTGGATGGTGAGATGATGTCATTTCATATATTCTGTATTGAAAAAGCCAGTTGCCCCACTCTCAAGTAGAGCAACAATGCTGAGAGTCTGCTGGGTATCTGTCATCTCAATTTCTACCTCCAACCTTGGGGAATTGACAGAGGGAGTACAGGTGACAACATGGCAATAAGGAATATAATGTTCCCAACCAGGGACTTTCTGGCATGGTTGAGAGGGAACTTCCCCAATTGAGGCTTTAACTAGAGAATGTTGTACATCAGAGAGAGTGCTTGCAATTTCACTCACAGAATCATGTGTAATGGGAGTTATATCAAATTCTATTGACAGGGTGGCAAAACAATTAGCACTAGGTAATGGAGGCATACATTTCATTCATTGCTTTCTTAAAAATCCTCTTCTGACTCAAGGGGAGGGGCACTAAATCTTCACTCTCCTTGCTAGGAGGTACTGCTTCCAGTACATCAAGAGAAGGGGCTCCAGATGCATTTAACAGCAAGGAGTTAGACAAATAGTTCCTCCTATCCAGATGGGGAGAGGTAATGAACTTCCAGTGTATGGAGGCAGTAACAGGCAAAGTGGCCTGCCTATCCACATTGTTGACAGAGGAGAGGGGTGGAGGAACATTGAAAAGATGCATCAAGATCCATAGGAATGCCTGTAGGCAGAGGTTGAGGAGGGGGAGAAGGGGGAGCATGTGCAGGGGCAGGACAAGCACAAGGACCATGGAGATGTGGGGCTTGAGGGATAAATCCTGCTCCAGCACTAGGAATAGGATGGGGGCAAATGAAGGAAGGCTGGGTTTGATAGAGTGCTTATTTCAGTTCCATAAGCTGCCACTGTTCTCAAGCCACCTTCTGGTTGTCCTTTGGCCATGCTGTCAATTTGGTCCATGGGGGAGGGTGGAGTCCCTGTGAAAAGGTGAGATAAAGTTGTAGACCATCAGGATAGGCAGCCTGTTTGACTAGTGCTCAAAAGGAACCAATGTAGTCATCCAGTGACCTCTTCCCTTAGCCATACTTGTCACAATCACAAGGAGAAAGGGCAGCAGTCATGGCAGGGTCAAAAGGGAAAACCTCAGCTCAAAATTTGCATTCAAACTCATTCCAACTTGCAAAACTCCCTGCTCCTCCTTTCTTTCAGAACACTCACAGCACATACATTGAAGCAAAGCCTAGCTTCATATAAGAAAGAACCCATCCAATTTTTAAAGCATCAGAGGCAAACACTTTGCTGTTCAGCTGAATATAGGTGATACAGGACTGAAGAAACTGCTCTCCAGTCTTGTGGTCTCCATCATAAGCATCAGGGAGAGCAGGGTGGGGTATTTTGGAGGGTGCCATTGTCATATCATTGAAAAGGGCTGATGACAACATTGTGGGGGGCATAGGGACTGTCTGAGGAGTAGTAGAAGGGAGGGAGAGGTGTTCAAGGATGGTCTGAAGGGAAAGAGCAATAGTATCCATGGATGGCATAAGAAGGGTAGAAGAAGCTTGAGTAGACTGCACCTGTGTCTCCAGAGCTAACAAATGGTGCCAGGCTTTTTCCTGAGGGCTGAAAGTGTCTAGGGTATCAGCTAGTGGTGTTTTAGTAGTTATAGAGGCTATTCAGGCTGGTGTTAGACACAGCAAACAGAGGCTCCCAGACCACAATGAGAGACTTGTTGTGCTGTAAGGGCAACCTCTAGAGGCTGTGGCTCAGTCACACAGCTTGCAGAGGGAGATCCAAAGTATATTCAGTGTCCATAAGAAGTTCTAAAGGTTGAGCTACTCACCTGGCAGAGGGAGATCCAAAGAGAACAAGTCTAAGGATTCCCAATGCCAGTGTTCAGAAAATTTACTCTAGAGCTTCTAGGAAAAACACTTCAACATCAAGTAAGTCTGGAGTCTGACCCACAAACAGAAGCTCATGGTAATTAGCCTCAATCTCCAGCCCTGTTAAGCATAACCACTCTAAAGTGGCACCATTGGATAGACCCAGGTTGAAGGTACTGGTCACCAAAAGCTGGGAGGATGGGGATGTGAAACCAGCTTGGAATAAGAGAAACAAGAATGGGGTCTGGCCTGGACAGTCTCCTGACAGCAGCACCTCCCTGTATATGGCATCCCCTCCACCCTGCCATTCCCCAATGGGATGGGTAGTGGGAGATGACTGAAGACAATCACTATTGTCTCATGTTAAGCATGACAAGGAGTACACACCATCCCACCATCTGGAGGCCATGGACCTCTACTACTATATTGGCATGTTATGCTCTGGAAATGAACTTCAGTGCATGGTACATTGCCCATTGTTGCAACAGCAACTAACATTGCACTAACTGAGCCAGTGTCAGTAGATATCCCTGCTGCAGAGGGACAGGCAACTCCACCAAGGACAGAATCAGTGCTTATTGCTTCTGCAACTAACATTGCATCAAATGATGGGTCAAAGCTTACAGAACTGGATGCAGGTCCAGATGGAAGGAACACTGGGGTAATGTACCTCTACTACATTAAGGTAAACTTAAATCATCCTTCAAGGAAATACAGCTAATCTGATGAAGTGCCAGTATGCATCAAGTATTTCATGTATTATAGTGTATTATTGTGCTACATAAACTTGATTATTCACTCTGTTGCCAGGACAATTAAGTCATGCAATTGTTCACATTCAAAACTGGAACTATATGCTACTACCATGTGCATAAGTAGTGCACCAATTGATTGTCATCAGTTGGATTAGGCTGATCATGCATGTGTGTTGCTGGTAGACACACTCTTAACTTGCACCAGCTCCCTTAAAGCAGTGGCCATGCTCATTATACCATGTTTAGTAATTATGAGTACTTAGCTCAAGACCATGTAGTCAGTCTCATTGTGGGGGTATGTAACAGATCATCATAGTTGACTACATGCACTACTTGCAAATGCACTTGATTATGTAAGGACAGCATCTTGTATTCACAATGTATCTAGTCTAATCCAATGATTTGGTCTGATTCAGCTACAGTGCAATAAACACAAGATTGTTCTATCTCATTACTAATGTTACAAAGCTCCTGGAATACTCATGATCATTTGAAGGATAGATTCAGCCGTTTCTGTAGTAACAGTCAGTCATTTGCAAGTAAGCAACATACAGAAGGAACACAACATACAAAAGTGATCACAACATACTCTCCACAACAGTTCCTGCAGATGAGTGAAGATGACAGAAGCATTGCCCTTTTCTGTACTGGACAGACAGAAATGAGTCAAGAAGGGGATGCTATAGTTCAACAGCACATACTCAAATAGCAGCCTTCCTCAGTGTCCAATTTTTTATCCAGCTCCTTTCCACTCATTGCAGGCTGCATCAGGCTTCAATAATGGAAAGTCTTCACTGCAGGCCTTACAGACAGGTATACAAGAGAAGGGACAACTTGCAGAAATAGTCTCACAGGAAATAGTGAAGATGCATACAAAAATTTCCTTTTGCAAGATATATGCCCCATGGCTGTCAGGGAAAATCCCATTCAGTTTTGACTGCAATGTTGTTCAATTGAATGTAATAAAAAAAAGAAGAGAACAGATCTCAATGCCATAACTGAAATTCTAGCACACAAGCTAAGACATAAGCTATAACTGAAAGGACAAAGTCAAACATGTATCTTAACTTGAAAGAGCTGTCTTCCACATGCAAACCCTGTGATTTTGTCATCCTGCTGGACCAGTCATCACCTCTTTCTGACCCAGGTGTATTCCCAAGTTGTTTGGGCAGGGCACTCCAGCTGGACTACTAAATATTCGGGTATGGATTGGAGGGCAAAATAACAGACATGCTCACCATGACCTGGTGCTCCAATGCTCAGTACTATCCACTTGATATATGCATGGCCACATGGAACTGAAAAAGTAAACAACAAAAACCCTTGCAAGTAGTATCTCAAGGCTATTCAGTTCTCAGTGCTGCATAAAAGTAGTTTCAAAGAAAGATTTCCAAACATACACATTGTAATGCAGTCAAAGAGAACTACATAACTTGTGAACTTTGAAGGATCTAATCGATGATCAATGTTTGGTTTACACAAGTAGTGCCAAACATGATGCCATACTTTACATGAAGGCGGGCCGCGGCACACCCGGCGCGGTCCCCTCATCGCACTAGGACCCCATCAACAAAATACCATCACCGGATAATCACGTTTGCAATGTAAACTTGACCCCAGTGGACAACGGTATGGAGTTATGAAGAGCAACATGTTCACCTTTACGAGCTCGTTGCATCTCGGAGGAATTCTCGGGCCTCGGCGAGAGCGGGGTATCAAACAAATGACTAAGCACGGGTTACTCTGGAATGTAATTACTGACTGGTCTCCCGCATCGTTGATGTATTGTAAGAGTTGATCGAAGTAAGAGTAGGATCGATAAATACCTCGATAACAACTTAGCCATAAGTATAAATTACAATCACATGGTCCGGAAGTCGACATATCTTGTACTAATTCTAGAGGAGCACCGAGACAGAATAGCACATGATAAGTAGCTTCGTGAGGGTCCCGACTCATCAAAAAGTAGCCAGAAGTTTTCAGTAGGTGGTTTACGTGGCACTGCCAATTGTTGAGGGCCGAGGACCAGCCGATGACGTTCATTTGGCACCAACTGCGAAAGCTCCCTAGGATCCCAGAAATTTATCGACGTTGGCAAAAAATGACAAATGACACACACAGAAGAACCCAGTACTTCATGAACTGCACCCTACGCTTCCCATGGTTCACCGTCTCCAACGATTTCTGGGAGACAAAAAGCTCCTCTAAGTTCCAGCATCTCCGCCGATTCGATGATATTCGATTTGATTAATGCCTCGACGGTATTGAGCGTCCTGTCGGGGCCCACGTGGAAGGACAAACCGTCAAGGTACTGATCAATCTTGAAAGACAGCGTGCGTTTCGTAGTAGAGCCTTCGTAGGCATGTATTCCCATCTTGATGATCCGGCGTGATAGAGGGCGATCAGGATCACCTAATGCTTGAAGCCAAAAGATATTTTGGAGGATAAGCGTGAGGTCAATGATATACGTCATAAGATGTCTCAGCACAAAAGTCCTGGAATCAAGAAGTCTAAAGGGATGCGTTATGATCAAACCAGAAATAGACACACGTCTCTTGATACAAAACATAGACCCATCTCGCCATTACAAGAGCAGCAGTAACGGGAATGACGATTGGGGCCGCAGGACCAGACAAGACGGATGCAATTCCTGCAATGGCTGCCACGAGGGATACTCCCGCGACTCTAAAAGCTGACACTGAGAACAGTCAACTCAATATGGATGCAGCAACTTACAGGTTTTTACTCGGGTCATTGCTTGAATTCCCTCTAATAGTGACAACGTTGGACATCATTGCTTTAAATTGATCACTTGACAGATACTACATAAGAAATTGATCAGTCGGAATAGTCTGATTACGGAAGTTAATTTTCTGACCCCCTGGGGATCGTTGAACTGCCAGACCGCGATTATATCGGCATGAATGACATCAATACATTGCCGCAGGGGCTTCCCAGGAAAATTTACACTTGTTGCCAATCGTTCCCAGTATTCTGAAAGATTAGTGGTTAGGGTAGGTATTATCCAACGATTACTGACGTACTCCTCCGGCCGACCCTAGCATCACTTCAGTCTAGTGGCATCGACGACGCAAAAGATCATAGCTTACTCAATGGACGCCTGAATGTTGACTTGATGGTTCACTCGTTGAGCCATAGCGGTAACGACGGAGGCATCCGCCAGATAATCACGAACGTGTTCGTATGTAATCTGGATTAGCTCAGACAAGCGATCCTCATATCCAGGTTCCGCTGCAAAAGTGAATTAGTAACGCATGTCACGAATATGTAGCTTTTGGTATACTTGATACGGTGATATGGGGCACCATCCCTTTCACAAACTCTTCGAAGGGTTCGACGCAGATGTCCTGGAGTTTGGTTTGTGCACTCTGCTCGATCAAATTTGCGATCTCTGCCTTCGATTTCCCTGGGTGATCAGCTATTTCAAGTAAACGGTTTTCGCGTGTAACCAAGAGGTCGTATTTCGTGAAGACAGCGATGACAGGAACTGCAATGTCGCATTACATTAGACCACCACATTGTTGATCATACGCATGACCGGATGTCGCGGAAGCATACCATTGCCTAGTTTCTCTTCGATCTTGAACTTCAAAAACTTCTCAATGCCAGTCTCCAATAATCGCCCTCCGGCTATTGGAATATCTATACAAACCCTATATGTCATTTTAGCCTAGAAGCTGTGAGCGAATAGGCGAATGACCCACCACACTGCATGTAATTTATCCTTGATGTGAGGCATGTTCTTCCGCTCGTTGATGAAATTGCTGACTATCTTGACGTTAGTATCATCACCCTGCTCAAACCCTTGACTATCATGGAGGACGAAATGGGGGTTTTCCTGAGAATAAATTTCCTTGTTGATATCGGCGAACCCTACTTCGTTATGTGCAACAATCTAAAAGCATACTTTTGTCAGCTTGCACCTACCAATGGCAGGATGATAGTAGATTCACCGCATCGTCAACTCCAAATGTCTTATTAATCAAAGAAGATTTCCCTACGCCCGTCTGCCAAACAACGATTAAATTGGAGCTTTCGAGCATCGAGGACAATGTTCTGAACCTTTCCCATGACGAGAATTCGGAAACTGACAACAGATATTGCTGAGCGTACAATAAAGCTAACATCGAGGTTTCAACTCACTGAGGGCAGTCACGAAGGATAGTCTCTGTTGTAGGTGTAAGCCTACTTACATCGTCATGGTCACCGGGATCATTCTCAAGGCTCAAAGAGCTCAGAGTTGGATTCATTGGCTAACATTGCTATCAAAAATACGCTGCTTAGCTATTAAGAATCGGCCTTACATATGTTGTGTGCGTCGTCAAGCCGATGATGACCGTTAACTTTCCAAACGTTCCTTGCCATTCTTGCAGAGAGCAAGTTAAAGACGCGTGGGACGAAACTTGATACAAAACACCTTTTCTGGCTCCGATTCCTTGAGCTGGAGCGTATAGTAGTTCCTGAGCATTGACTGAAAATGGCCCATCACTCCTCCACTTTACCCCCAAGATGTTCTTGTAGTGTAGATGAACCATCAATTGTAGAGACACCGCCACTACACTGCGGGGATAATAAAATCCTGAAGCATCCATAAAATCATTTTTTTACTCACCGAGGTGGATCCAGTACCACAGTCAGCGTTCGAGATATCCCAGTCAATCCTTGACCCCTCACTTGCCCAGACACAGTTTCGGCATCTATCTCGATGTCGATGGACTGAATCGATTTGCTCGAAGAGACAGGCAGTTCAACCGTGATATCTAAGCACGAAGATTATGAGCCAAGCGAGAGCCTCACATAAGGACTACATGCTACCCACCAGTGATCTGGAGCTGAGAGAACATGAAGTCGTTCACCATCGCACGCGGAATGCCAAGGGCGTCTGTTCTGATGCACCCGTATCCGGTCAACAGTTTTATGTTCGTATACGCACGTGTGGGTGGCGTGGGTCTCTGAACATTATATCTGGTCCGGGAGGGAGAAGTTGTGGGTTGGTGTACATAAATGATGTGTATATATCATCCCTGCTCGTGTGACGTTGATGTAATTTTAGAACGTCGACTCGAACTGATTCAGCACTCCTTTCAATTTTCAAAAAATTGCCTCTTCTGCCAGCCACTTCCTTTAGCGATAGCAGGACACGACTCCTCTGGTTCATTGGTCCCCATTATACAACTCCAAAGCTGCAAAGATGAATGACTGCAAGTTCGTGGCCGTCTCGAAACGAGCCTGGCAATGAGATGCAACATACAGCCCAGAGCGACCATCACGATCCTCCATTCCCAACGCTTACCTTCCATCTAGCACCCACTCATCACTTGAGTCCTCACAATAAATTGATGGTCCCAAGTTGTTATCCACCACGTCGAAAAATTACTTCAAAGAAGTCATCCGAGTTTCAATAGGTAAGATATTGACGAAATGGGCGCGTTCGACTACTTGAGCGTTACAGCTTCTTTTCTTTGCACAGATATACAAACATTCCTGATACGAGGTGTTTGATGTCACTCCTCATGATCCAACTTCTCGGGAGCTGTGATATTTATCCCACCAAGGCTTATCATTCCTTCATGCGGTCAAGTCTAGCTCACGTGGGAGCATTCACACGAAGTTCTTTCAAGACTTTGTCGTAATATGCATACGAGAAGGGAGTACTTGTATGCTGAGCGGTCCCGAATTGTCCACAATGTTACATTCTCTACACACGCGGAATCAATGCTCGGGTCTTCCTGTCGTTGATCCAAGCTTCTTCTGCTCACACTTTATCCGCACGAGGCAAGAGAACTATTCGGCTAAGAGAGGCAGACTGTCATCTCGAGATCCGAACGTTCGGCGAGATTCTGGAGCCAGCTCACCAGCGAACTTGTTCGGGGGTTTATGCATTATAACCAAAAGCATGAACCAAGAATAGACCGATCGATCTTTGCTTGTTCTGATGATAGCTATAAGTCGTCTTGTGATCAATCGACTAACAGTTGAATTGTATCTCGATCTCAAGTGATGGCCCGTCCCGATTCGCTGCCTTATCGCACGTTCGTCGGCTGCTGTGTATTTGTCTCACCTCGGTCTCTCTACCCTCGGTCCCTTCCCATATTAACTCCTTTGTATATTGTGTACTCACGATCTATCACTCATGAACTTCAAGCCTGCTCACAGACGCGATTCGAACGTGAAACCAGAGCAAGCCGCCAAGTATCGCGAGAAAGCAAAGCGTTTTCGTATTCTCATTATCGGGAGAGCAAATTCCGGCAAAACAACCATTTTGAAAAGGGTGTGCAATTCAACAGAAGAACCTGAGATTTTCGATGCAACACAGCGCCCAGTATGTTCATGGCCTGTATGTCAGTGATACATGTTTATGTACGCATTAGATCAATCCATCTATCCTCCAACCAACTGCAGGCGTAAGTTTTGATCAAGCTCAATTGTTCACACTACTAGCCGATCATGTCTCAAGCGGGGGCTTCATGAGATTGAAAATGAGATGATCTTCAAGAGCAGCCCGAATTTTGTATTCCATGATTCTCGCGGTTTTGAAGCAGGAAATACGGAGGAATTAAGTCGCGTTAAGAAATTCATCGAAAATAGGGCACAGCAATGGCGCCTCGAGGATCGGATACATGCCATTTGGTATTTTTATGCTCTGGCTTCCGAATAATCCATCCCTACTCATGTTTTATGCACAGGTATTGCATTCCATTGAACGATAATCGTCCTGTTACAAGGGCAGAGGACAATTTCTTCTCGGAATGCGGCACTGAAGACGGTCTGTCATTTAAACTTGGTTCTAACAGCTTCTAACTGTGCCCCAACAGTCCCTGTAGTTGTAATATTTACCAAACTCGACGCTCTCGATGATAGAGCATTCCAGTTGCTCCAACGAGAGAATCCGGACATTCACCATGATGACGCTGTTGCTCAATCTCCTGGACGTGCTCAGCAGCTCTTTGAGGATATGCGCCCGACACTTCGCATCTTTAATTCCACATATCCACCCAAGGGCTACATGGCACTTCGAGGTACCAATGATTGTTTCCATAAGGCAATATACACACTGATGTCATACTTCTGTAGACATGAATGAAACAAATGCTGACTGCAGTGAACTTTTGAGGGTGACATCAGAGACCCTTGATGATGATACTCTCCAGCTGCTCTATGTAGCTTCACAGCAGTCATTCTTGAAGCTGTGTACCATAAATGCCATTGGGTCTGTAAACCTGGAAGGTATTATGGACTGCTACTAATATAACTTCCTAATACAGAAACCTTCTTTCAAGGATGGAATCAGCTCATAGGCTCTCAGCAAAAGAAGTAGAGTCTATCATTTTAAGATGTTATCCTCATGTTTTGGTGGGCTGCTCAGCTAAATTCAATTACTATTTTATACTGATCAGTGCCATAGGATGTATGTTGAGCATGCTATTATATACTGGTCTGATTGTTGACCTCCAGACTTATAGGATGTAAGCACTGTTTTGTTGGGTTGTGCAGTCTATAAATTTGTTTAATTTCTATACACAGCTGGTAAGTCATCTTCCAGGTATAATAGTTGCCCATATTGCCTATTTTTATTGTGAAAGTTGGTGAGTTGCTCAGCATGTGACTAAACTGTCCATTTGATTAGTACTGCTAGAGTGTAAGTCATGCAGCAACATTCTAATGTCATTAGCCAAGTTTGATTATAGGAGGTATATCTTGTTATTGTGTGGTTTAAACAAGTGTTGATTGTGTTGTTGTAGAATGTAAGTTTTACTACTGGTATATTTGTGACATCGCTGAAGAATATCTAGGAAGTAAGTTATTCTTCAAGAGCAATTTGTGATCACCTGAGCTGGTTCACAGGAGGTAAGTTGTTACATTATATCAGACACTGTAGATAATTGATGCTTGATTCTGATTTAGGTAATCCAGTCAACTTTTATTGCTAAAATCACTGATATTGTCTGCATTTTAGCTGGTATGATAGACTTTTTCATCGTACTTTGAAGAGCTAAAGTCTCACTTGATCATATAGAATGTAAGAAACTCTTATATTCAAAAACAAGTGTCTGATTCTAGCCTTTTTAGCCTGTAAGTCAATCTGAAGGCATTTTTTTGTTTGGAAATTGAGTTTGTTTTGATGCTTAGAATGTGAATAACTTTACTGCCATGCTGAACTCAATTTTACATGAATTTGGTTAGTTGGTAAGTGCTTAGAATAACTGATCTATTTCTCGAATTTGATAGAAACATCTTTAGATGGTGAGGTTTTTGTTCAACTAGCTCTGATATACTCTTCAAGTTTACTGTATTAGGATGTAAGTGTCTGCCATTTTTTTTAGAAGAAGCATAACATTCATTCACCTAATATATCTAGCCTGAAATGGTTTGTTGTGTTTCAATCAATCACTGATAAGCAATTTTTATCTCTGTTATAGACTGTATGTGTTATCCATAATTGCGATTATTCTCAAAAACTGACTCTTGTATATAGCAAGTAAGTCATTTGCTATTTTTATTCTTTTTTCTAGTAGTCACTCCTGTCTGGTATAAAGCAATTGGTGAGTTTGCTTTTGATTATGCTTGGCCTTTTTTCAATGATATATCTACATCATAGCGGGTGAGTTGAATGAAGTATAGCATAAATGTGATTTTAACAAGACTGATATATATATATATATAGCTGGTCAGTGTTATTGAGTCTACCGGAAAGCTACTAATGATATTGTTCACATCCATTTTAGCGTACAGTAAGTTCATTTTTCTCTGTATGCTTCTTAACCTCCGATTCATATTCCTGGTTGCAGTTTGTATGAATTTTTTACGTTTTCATACTACGCTTCGACAGTTCATTATTGAATAGTTTGTGAGCTTTAACGGTTCTGATTAGATTTTATTGCTGTTGACCTTGGCATCCAGAGAGTTAGTGGGAACTTCTAAATTTTGTAAAGAAAACTCCTTGCTAATAGCCTTTTTTGCAGTTTGTATGTTGACTTTTTTTTGATTCAATTGATCTTTTTGAGCAGTTATTGTAGGAAGTAAGTCACTTTCATTCACGTCGTCCAAGAAATGCATGTTGATTTTCTATTAGGAGGTGTTTTACTATTCGTTTCATGTTTAATCATTTAGAATTACATGGTTTGCTAGGCGGTATGTGGTCCTTGATATGAATACTTTCCCCGACTTGGTCTAATAAATTATTCAGATGGTGAGTTTTTTGTTTGGCTTTGAATTCATCGTATCGAACTCAGGTGTACGTAGAAAGTGAGTATTAAGATCTTATTGATCAATGTCCATGTTCGATCCAATCAAATTTCAGCAAGTGAGTTTTATTAAACCAAGAGAGGATGGATATCTCTGAAGATTTCTCAGGGGGTAGGCATTTTGACTGATTTGCGTTTACCCAAAATATAATCTCTATCTCACAGAGATATGTGAGTCATACCAGTTCTGATCTCATATGTATACCGAACTTACGTTTCCATATAGGATGTGAGTTTCATCGGATTTTCTATTGCTTCCCTACTTATTTGCGTTGTTAGATTGTAAGTCATAGTATTGTATAATGAGCTGATGTCCATATTGTGCTTGAAAGTGGGTGAGTTCCATCTCTCCCGAGGACCTCCTCCACCATGGTCACAATTTATTCGTTCTGACTTCCTTATAAGATAGTAAGTTTTTTGTCTTCCACATAATGATGTGCAGTTTTCTTGCTGATATCGGTCTAGACCGTAAGCCAGTCATTACTGAATATTCACTATGTCCCCTCACACAAAAAAACAGACGGTGGGTACTACTTGACTTTACATTATGAAAGTCCTCCGTGCAATATCCATCTAGAGAGTGAGTCTTCAAATCCGTAAAAAAACGGCATACAATTGACCCCCCGACACGTAGCTTGAAGATATCCGAAATGATCATATGATCCAAGAGAAACTGATTGCCCTGGTACGTATAAACGCCAAAGGGGTTGGTTGGCCGTTATAATGCATCCCAACCCAGATCGGCACCACAGAAACACAAGTTCTTACCGGTTTTCAAATCGCTCAGCTCGCAACCTGTAAGGAGATATATTCCTTCTCGATTCATTCATTCCCTTATTCATACATTTCGGGTATGTGTAAATCAGCACTAGCCATCATCGCAGAACACTCGTTTTTCCTAAAACAATCAAACCCCCCAATGTCGTTCAAACAATCGATCGCAGCAGCTCTCACAGCCTATCTGGGATCTAATAACTCCCGCGCCGTCATGTCCGCCGTCAAAGCCTCTTTCAGCTCGTTGGGAAGAATGAGGTCTCCGTCAACGTCAATACTTCCGACACCCGGTAATATATCACGTGAAGAAAGGGAGAGACGGCTTTATTTTCGGGATGTGCTTGTTAGAATTGTTTCTGAAAATCGGACGAGTGTGTTTATCTATTTTGGCGATTGCATGGAATTGACCTCGGTCTAGGCCATATCACCCGGGATGGGATGAGATCGTGAGGGAGATATGGTATTGTTGGAAAAAAGAAAACGAGATGTCACTTACCTGTGGCGCCCAATGAGAAAGTAAATTATGGTTTGGCCCGTATGCTGAATTCCAACCATAAAAGAAAAAGTAGTGGTGTTCCGGCCCAAAAGCCCCAGCTTTGGCCTGGTTTGAAGATAAAATAATTGCAAACATAAACTTCCTCAACGTTGTCCGAGCCTGTGCTGTGCTGTAAGCAAATTCAATACACATCAAATGCGAAGAGAACATACCGTGAGAAAAGCCTGTCACTTAATCATCATATTTTGAAGTGTCAGACTACTAGCACTTGGCTACAAATACTAACCTGAAGGGGAATTTATGAGTACTATCTGTGTTTGAGCCATCCTGGCTCGTGAGTCGGGCCAAAGCCCTCGCTAGACCATCCCCTTAAGCCAGGTCAGGCACGTCTCTCGCGGTGTCACTGGAGGAAACGTTTGGACAAGGGGATGATGGGAGCTTTTTCGGAGCCTTGGGGGGCTTCAAGATTGAACCTTGTTCACAATTTGTACTATATAGCGGTTAGGCTTATACCTCGGTCAAAATGGGAATCATGAAATCCTGGCGCAAGTGCCGAATAGAAAAAATTAATTTCGCAACGACCTGTGGTTCATCCATCAACCCGAGACCCTCGCTGCTTACTCTCTGAATGCATATACTATCTATCAAAGGTCTTTGAACGTCTACTCTGAATGTATAAAAAGTACTTGTTATGTGCTTTCGATCAACGCCAGCTGCGAACCACATGCAACTGAAACTCCAAGCCTGTGTCCCCCTTCTCCTCAGTCTCACTCAGCTTATTGTTGCAGGTTCTGCCGATATAAACGTCAAGCGTGATGTGGCAGACAGTGGCACGGTGTACGAACCTCGACTTTTCTCTGTGGCATCGACCTGATCATTTCGACCCGATTCCCCCCCCCGCAGAATTGCTGCCAGACAAGACTCGTTCTGTGGCGACATCGGTTATTCTAACCTCTGCTGGACCGACACTTCTAGGAGTGGAGAATGGTGTACGACCTCTCAGATAAAATGTCCTCCGGGGAAGAATCCGGTTGCCGTGGTACAGAAACATGCTGTGCTTGAAGCATGCGTCTAGGAGGAAACCCTTGGAGTAGGTAGGTGCATATGCAAATCAAATTCGTGAAAGGTAGTTGACTTATCAAGCAGCACAGAAGCCTGAATCACTCATGCTAATATTCTTTCTTTCTGACTTCTTTTCGACCTTGAATGTTAAATGTCCATAGCATTCTTCTCATCCCTTTGACATCTTTCCTTCTGGACTAGTTCAATCTATGTACATCTGTACTTGTCTATATATGCTTTTTGCTGCTGAACAAGCTACACATCCCAAACGGCATTGGTATGTGTTTCTAAAAGAGAGTCTAGGAGTTTGCAAACTTTTCCAGCACCAGACTAGACGAGCCCACATTGGAAAATGAAACGAGATATCAGCGATTACTATCTTGTATATGTTTGACGTATGCATCAGCAGCCCTTCAGCACCAGTCCCGAATACACATACACTGAATCAGCAGTGTCAGCGGCACCATAGGGATGCTATGTTGTCCTATGTAGCACTGTAGGGCCATAGCGTACATCCCTATCTACATAGCATTCTATAACTCCCAGAACAATCTTCATAGTGACATTATTGGCCTACATAGTGCTCCATACGGTCCTGCTCTCTACGGGGCGAGCAAACTAGTGCGTCATAGACTCCTCCTCACTTTGTATTGCTTGGTAGAGTTGACACAAAACTCTGTAGTTTTACCCAGAGGCATGGAAATATTGCTTCTTTTGGTTTCACTATACCATGTCATAGAGCTATATCCCCCTTGTCGTTACTGTAGAATAGTCATACAATAATAAAAGCATGCTCTTTGGGTTAAATTGGTCACAAATAGAAAACATCATTGAATTACAATATAAACAGGTAGTCAGGTATAATGTTACAGATATCTATAGTGTACCCATGAAATGTCATCTTGATACTCAAAAATGTGCACTTACCACAAGACTTGAAGAACCTGTTGGAATCCCAACTGGTTGTGACAAACACCTAGATAATATATGCGTTGAGTAATATATCCCCAGAGACGTATAAACAAGACTCTATTGAAGTACCTAGATAATATATGCATTGAGTAATATATCTAGGTATGATTGTAAGTTAGTGTGTATGTTGTGAATATGGACATGTAATGTACCCCCAGAGATGTATAAACAAGACTGGGGATACGGGTATGATGAGTACGATATATATAAGTGTCTGGACAAAGCAACAGGTGGCCCAATGTCCCTGGCCATTGTGTAGTCCAATGTCCCTGGCCACCTGCACGCAGTACCCTTCACACCATCACATCCTCGACATTGTAACACTCCTCCTTACTGCATGCATGACTTGTAGACTCCTCCTCCCACATGGATCGTGGCTCTAGGTCACTCCAAGCATCTGGCATGGTCAAAGGGATAGGGGTTTTGGCAGAGCCTTGGTGAACATGTCAATGACGTTGTCCCTAGTGTTCACATACTTGATGGTCAGCTCTCCATTTTGTGCTTGTTCACAAATAAAGTGGTATTTGATATCGAAGTGCTTCACCTGCATGTGTGGGTGGGATCCTCGGACAATGAGATCACAGCCTTATTGTTGCAGAACAGGGTAGTAGGCTTTTGTGTGAGATTTCACCTGATTGCTTTTAACAGCATGCATAGCCAAATGCACTCTTGTCCCTATATGCCTGACAATATACCACTCTTCATATATATTCTCTACATTTACATATTGCCCACCTCATACATGTCCTAACACACTCTGAGGTGAGCTTACTTATGTACATTCAATTTATATTCCATACTTATAGTCACCTAGTATATTGTCCACTTATTCTAGGTGAATACATTATCAGATGTGTCCTAACACCCCTGGTTTGGAACATGATGTTCATGTTGACACTTAACTGATTATGAAATCCCTCAGGCAAATTGACCCCTGGCAATGTGTGTACAAACAATTTAAATTTTGCTGCAGATAGAATATCTGTTCTTATCCTGCCTGGACACCAACCATATCCTACCTGAAACCTATTAGAAACATACTCAGTCTAGTATCAGTAGTGATCTGCATACCTTGGGATGTGGCTTAGTCAATATGACAGTTATGCCTTGTTCTTCCCTTTTGATGCATTGGTGAAAGAAGACTTGGTTTTCTTCTTTCTCCCCACAACTGCCTTTCCCACTTTTTGAGCTTTTGTGCATGCTGTCATTGTGGGCAGGGGCATGTATGGATATGCAAAATGCTTTGCAGCCTTGTCTTTTCTCTAAGAACAAAATCTCATCATGGATCCATCTGGAAATCTAAGAGGACTTACTGATTTGTGTTGAACAGCAACACTGACAAGGGCTGCTGCAACCCAATGTTTGAGATTATAGTCATTTGTGTATAGATTTGAAGCCTTTCAATGTTAACATTACAACTGATGATGGGATCTCTACCTTTCCCTTGTCAGGGCTTCCTCTGACTTGGTTTCTCAATCCTGGATGCTCCAGCCAATAGGCTCATGGCCCTACCTGTCTTACCACCTTGAATGGCCCCAGGACACAATGGGACAGCTTCTGTAATAGTTGCATTGTCTTTATGTCTGAGCTGTCCAGGTAGACATGATCTCCAGGCTTGTACACAGGGGCTGGTGACCATTGTCAATTGTAGTACCATGTCATGTCCTCCTTTGCTTTTGCTAATGCTGCCTTTGCCTCCTCCTGTGCTCTCTTCATCCAATCCACAAACTCATTCACATATTCATTCTCAGAGGGTTGTGCTTGGGGCTTAAAACCCATATGTGAGTGTCATCCAGTGTCCCAGAAGAATGGAGTCATCTGCATGGAAGAGTGAACATGGTTGTTGTACTGGAACTCAGCATCTGACAGGAGCTCATCCCAGTCATCCTGCCTCTCATTACAGAACAGCTGTGGGTACTGTTCCAGTTCCTAGTTCACATGCTTGGTCTGTCCATCTGACTGAGAATGGTAGGCTGTGGTTGTGTGGAGCTTCACCAGTAGCAAATGATACACCTTGTGGATGAATTCTGCCACAAACTGAGAACCTCAATCTGAGACATACCCATCAGAGAGACTATGGAGCTTCCAAACATTCTTCTGATACAGACTGGTGGCTCTAAGGGCCAAGCAAGTGGTGTGAGTAGGGATGAAATGAGCTTGCTTCCCATAAAGATCTACCACCACCATAATGGCATTGTATCTATGAGCAACTGGAAGTTTGTCAATGAAGTCTACTGAAGCAATACTCCAGTGGCCAGCAGGAATTGGGAGAGGGTAGAGTTGGCCCATGGGTGCCTGACAATGAGGTTTAGTGCAAAGAGAGAGGTCACAGGTGCTAGTGTAAGTGCCAATGTATCTAGACATCTGAGGCCACCATTAATTCCAGGCCACCAGTTCTAATTTCTTCCACCTGCCTGGATGACCTGCCACCCAAGAATTGTGATGCTGCTCTACAATATGCCATTGGAGTTCAGGGATATTAGGCACATAGATATGCCCCCAGAGGGTTAGCAGCCCATTCTGGAAACTCCACTGTTCAGCATATACTGATTTAACTCCACTGGCATGTTGGGCCTGAAGAATCTGTGCTGCCCTGTGCTACAGTATCCTCCTGGGCACCCTCACAATTGCCTTGTCAAATGTCCTTGAGAATTTTTGCCTCATCCCCTCGGTCCACAATCCATTCCAAAGCACAAATGGCAAAGAGCTCAGGCTTAAGAAGCACAATGTTGTCATTATCATTTGCTTCTGTGCCATGATCCAACAGTGCATCTGGTTTACCCATGCTTTGTCCAGGCTTGTGATGCAGCAAGGAGTCAAAGTCAGCCAGATACACAGACCATCAAGCTTGACACTGATTGAGTTTCTTTGCTGAATGCAAGTATTCAAGGTTCTTGTGATCTGTCCAGACTTTCAACAAATGCTGAGTGCCCTCAAGAAAGTGTCACCATTCCTCAAAGGATCAAACAATAGCAAGCATCTCCTTGTTGTGGATCTCATAGTTCAATTCTACTGCATTGAGACTCTTTGAATAGAAGGCTACAGGATGCCACTTACTATCCTCCTTTGACTGTTGGGACAGGATGGCTCCAGTGGCAAAGTCTGAGCTATCAGCTACAACACAGAAGGGAGTGTCATTGTCTGGAAACAGGAGGATTGGTTTAGAGGTAACAGCTTGCTTGAGGGCATCAAAAGTGGCTTGCTGCAAGGACTCTCATTGCCATGCTAAATCCTTACTGGTGAGGTTGAAAAGGGGGTAAGCATGATGACAAAAGTCCTGAATAAGCCTCTGGTAGAAGTTAAAAAAGCCTGGAAATGCCTGAACTTCCTTCTTGTTCTTTGGCTCTGGCCATTCTGCTACACCTGCCACTTATCTCTATCATACCATGTGAATTGATCAGGCCTAGGTATTCAACCTTGGTCTGCTCAAAACACTTTTTGGGTTTCAGGTATAGCTGGTTTGGCAGAGATGATCCAAGACAATGTGGGAGATCTGGCAGTGTTCATCCAAGGTCTTTGTGTAGAAGAGGATATTGTCCAGATAACACAGACAACACCTTCTGCAATCAATTGTGGAAAATGTCATTCATCATTGTCTGGAAAGTGGCAGGGCCTGGTGAGGCCAAAGAAAATTACCAGAGGCTCAAAGAGTCCACAATTAGTTTGGAATGCAGCCTTCCACTCATCCCCTTTGACATGCATGTTGTTGTAGCCCCAACAGACATCCAACTTGGTGAAATAACCTGTGCCTCTAGAGCTATTAACAAGTTCAGAGATGAGTGGGAGGGGATAGCAATTCTTCACTGTCATTGCATTCAAGACTTGATAGTCTTGAACCAGATGAAGAGACCCATCCTTCTTCTTAATAAAGAAGACTGGAGAAGCCATTGGGGGCTTAGAGGGTTGTATTTGGCTGGAGCTGAGGTTCTCCTGCAGAAATGCATCCAGCTCATCCTGATTGCATGGTGCAATTGAATAGACTTTACAGCTGGATGGTTCCACTCCAGGTATCAGCTCAATTGCATGGTCTCATTGCTTGTGCTCATGGAGTGAGTCAAAAGATGCCTTGGCAAATACATCCTCAAAACCCTGAAGATGGCAATGGACAGTGTTATGAAAGGGCTTGGGCTGAGAGCTTGCTGCAAATGCCTCAGCCAGCCTTTGAGAAGTGGTCTGGCTGGCCCTAATCTCTGCCATGGTTGGAGAAGGGCAAAGTGTTGTAACATAGATCCTATCACCTACTTCAATGGTCTCAAGTGGGGACTCAGGGTACAGGGCACTGGTGAATTCCCCTATACCTCCTTCTTGCTCCTGGGGCTCACTTCCAGCTCCTCTGACATCCTTGTAGAAGGCCTCCCTATGAGGGAATGCCAAAGGGGGGGATCCAGAAGGTTGAGATCAGCATAAGGGAGGTGCCTTATGCAACAGGTGCATATGGCAATGCACTCATGAACCTTTGCTGTATGTTCCTCTCTGGCCTCTCCTGCACAGATGGTGCAACAACAAGGGCAGTGGCTCATCTTCACCACTCCCTTTGCCCAGTCAATCTCAGAGTTATGCTCTCAAAGCCAAGTGAACCCCAAAATTATATACTCTTTCCCCAAACTAGTGACAGCAAAAATTGCATGCTCTGAGTGAGTCTGATAGCAGAGGACTAGGTCCACCACAGAGCAAATGGAGGCAGCTTTATTGGGGGTACCATCAATGTTGTATACTGGGATAGGGCATATGAGTGGTTGAGTGGTGAGATGGTGTTGTTTCACATATTCTGTATCAAGGATAAAATTTTCAATTCTTGTCTTCTCACCTATCTTTTCTTATAGCATAATTGGGTGGGAGGTCAAGAATTCATCTAGCTTGCTTGAGCAACAAGGGACACTTTTTTGTTAGAACAAAAACTTGCTTGTCAATGGTGGAAGAGGCAGCCATAATACTATCTCTCCCCCAAACTCAAGAAAAGAATGCTTGGACAAACCTGGCTTATGCTGAAGCACAATATCAGAACGCTTTCAGAGCTGGTCATGCCTTCTTCAAACCACTGAATCAAACTTCTGTCAGACATGGACATGGTCTGGACCAGTCTGGGGACTCATAGCCCTAGCTACCTCAGGCTTCCAAGCCACTGCCTCAAGATAGTGCTTCCAAATTCCCCTGGTGACTCAGATGATGAAGGTAATAATGATAACAATGATGCAGACATAAAGAGGGGTATGGTATGTATTGTGGCCATCTGGTCCAACATGTCAACTCACCAACATTATGCCAAGACCACATTTCCTCCCAACTGGTCCTTTAAATAAAGATACTATCCCACTTTAAAGTCCTTAAATTTGTCCAAGCAGCTCTAATGCCATGACAAGTCTTCCACCAAAGCTCAGGAGGCCCCAGGAAAAGACCAAGACTATGAGGAGTGTTCCACAAAAGCTCAGGAGGCCCTGGAAAGATCTCCCAAAGAGTTTCCTAGTGAGGTGGATTGATTTTCTCAGATCTCCTGGGTTTGTGGTCCATGTGACTCTATGCACTTTTATATTATATACACTACTTTTGCTTCTTTCTTGTCATGCAATCAGATTATAGTGGGAACTGTGTCAGCAATTTTTTTTGATTCCACTAGAAGACTGCTCCACCATCTGACAAAAGGACTTCTTCTCCCTGAGCCCCACCAAGTTGTCTGATAGTATATTTTCCAAAAAATGAATTTCACTTTTTGGCAGGCTTCTGGCAGAGAGTCCAGTTCTTGTGTGCATTTGATTTTCATCTGTCCTTTCAACTTATAAATTATGTGATGGGCAACTCCCCAGCCTACCAGAGGCTCTGTGGATGCATTAGAATTTGAAGTAAGCATTATTTTGCATTATCTGGATTGTGGCCAATGCTGCCACAGACATCACAGCCACCTGACAGTGGGTTTCCTTCTATCCATTTGAAGCTGGCACTGGTTTGACATTAGGCCTGGTGGGCTCATTGAATTCAGCTCTGTTCTTTGCCACTGCCAGCCTGGATAATCCAGAGGTAAAGGCTCAACCTGGTAGGTACTATCTATATAGTAGTACATATCATAGGACTCAGATACTACTGATAAAATAATACTACCAGATGACAACTTTTATCAGTGGCATGAGGCTACTGCCAGCACAAGGCATACTCAGTCTCAGGCTGGTACTCAGGCTGGCAGCATAGTACCATCAGAACTAGTCTTACACTATCTTCCCATCTGACATTTCTGCCTAACCTTCAGATGGTGCTTATTGCAAGTCTACATCAACTGCACCCAGTCTTCAATACTGTCAAGCTATTCCCAGCTCCAGAGAATCCCATTCCAGGATGACACCCTAGGTCACTGCCACAACCAGTGCTGGTCAATGATGATGAGGAGTATGAGGTGGAGGAAGTACTAGACAGTAGAGTGTTTTGTGGGAAGTTACAGTTCAAGGTGAAGTGGAAAGGATATGGCATTCAGGACATCTCTTAGGAACTGCAGGCAAACATCCATGCACCAGCTCTGATCTGGGACTTCCACCACAGACACCCCAATGCCCCAAAGCCTGTTTGAGGCATCTACCTCATCTCTGCAGCAGACCATGCAATCTGTTACTTCTTCTATCCAGTGCATTGAGATGCTGTACTCAAAAGGGGGGGTGATGTCAGTGGACCTGTCCAAACCAGACCCCATTCTTGTTTCCCTCATTCTGTGCTGTCCTCACATTCCCATGCTTCCACCTTTTGGTGACAAGTACTTTCTAACCAGGGCTATCCAATGGTGCTACTTTGGAGTGGCTACACTCCAGGAGGCTGGAGATCAAGGCCAATTAAGATGAACTTCCACTTTGGGATTGGACTCTGGACTTAGTGTTACATAGTGTTTTTAGTATAAGCTCTAAAGTCAATTTTACAAACACTGGCATTGAGAATCCTCAGACTTGTTCTCTTTAGATTTCCCTCTGCCAGGTGAGTAGTCAGACCTCCAGAACTTCTCATAGACATTGAATATACTTTGGATCTCCCTCTGCCAGTTGTGTGACTGAACCACAGCCTCCAGATATAGCCCTTACAGTCTCAGTGTGGGAGGAGAGTGCTGGTGGCAACAAGTTTATAGGTGGTGATTTTGGATAGAGTGGCTCCAACATTGTGGAATGTCAATTCAATTTGCCTCTGGTATGGTATTTTGCTTACAGACAGCAGGCATACCATGGATCTGGGATCATGGAGTGCATTCTTGAGTTCTAGGTATATCCCATCTGCTATGTTGAGTCTTATGGTGCCAACACCTGTGGCAGCAATGGACAAGCCTCCTACCCCACAGATAGGTCTCTCAGTGATGGGATCAATGGTGATGAAGTCAGATACATCTGGAGAGATGTGAACTGTAGCACTGGAGTCCAGGAAGAACAGGTATGTTGTTTGACTTTCACAGGATAGAATTAACTTAGAATTGGGCTTGGTATTCTTTTTCCAGTTGACACTGGTCTTCAGCTCCTCCTCAAGCACAATCCAGGCATCAAAAAAACCAATGTTGGCTAAGGACCCAGCAGTAGGGAGTGCATCAGATGCCAGCCTTGCAAACTCCAGCTTCCAGGTGGTGGCTTTTGCTGTCTGTGTAGAGAGATAGGCCACAATTGTCTCAGAATTGCCTTCCAGGGTGAAAGCACTGCCTCCTGTCAGTGTGAAGGTAATCCTCAATGTCTTCTTCCTCTCTTTCTCCTTCTTCATGTTCTCATAGTATTCTGTCCTTGTGCATTTGGATTCCTCCAAGGTCTTCCCAGCCATGGTGCTCCCTTCCAGGTTACACCACAGTGCTATGTACCCTGTGTACATCTGCACAGGATGCTGGCAAGCACTGCATAATGAGCATGTCAGGTTACTCCCTGTGAATGGCTTTGCTGTGAATGCAGTTGGGTTCATGTTGACAGGTGCATACATAGATCTGTCTGCATCGAGCAATGTCTGCTCTCCCTCGAGAAATGTCCTAATCTCCACCGGTCCATATATCTTTGTATCCCCTGCCTGTTCCAGGTTGCGAGAAATGATTAATCAGATGTGTGAGAACAACTTTTCAGACAAGGCCAACAGCATGGCAATAGACCTTGAGGAGCTCCTTGGTCACCTCCCCGGCATCAAAAGCACAGTCAATCTTCTTGAAGATGGTGTCAACAGTCTCGGTGAGCAGTTTGGAGAGAGAACATTTCGTGGTGAGAGCTTCCTGCAGGAGGCAAACCTGCCTGACAGGGATGGTGCCACCATGTCGATCCTTCAGATACTTCCAGAGGGTCACTGGGTTGAACTCGTCCACGCATAGCTTCTGTTCTGTCATAGAGATTGCCCACTTGGGAAGGGAACATGCTAGGCACTTATTTGAAGCCCATGCACAATGTGCATGTGGAACGTAGGTGGTGTCTGGCTCAGGGGGTGGCTCGAACACGTAGTCCCATAACTGGACCATGGGTAGTTCGACCTTCATGGCATACACCCATTTGCGTACTTCCCATTGTCCTTATCTAAGATGTACCCGGACCAGGATGACATAATTTTCCTGATGGGCACGAGTTTTGGATTGCTCGAGTTGTCAACCTGTCTCATCTCGGCAATCCTCGTGGCAGACGGTGGCGCAGGGGATTCCGTGGGCGTATTTTCACTCGTCAATTGCATGGTAAGGGCCCCGAGGGCAGGAACAAAGTGGGGAAATGTCGTAGGCACTACACGTTATCCGCACAAATCAGATAGGGGTAATCGGGTGCAAGCCGGCAACGGCAACAACATGAGTGAGCTCCACTCGCAAATTTCAAGGAATAGGATTAACGCTTCTCAGATGTCGAAGCAGCAACAACCCATAACCTGTTGGAAGGTGAATCCTATACAGCACTACAAGTAGCACAGATATGCGTCAGTTCCTCAGTCTGTGCGTACAATCGACTGATATTCTGTACCTATAAGTAGCACAGATGTGCGTGAGTTCTATGTCTAATGTAAGTAAACTGTCCGTTGATGTAGAGTGACAACTACCTCACCCTCAGTCTGTGCATACAATCGACTGAGGATGTTCGACGTCCTTTTGGTGTATATATATGGTCCGTCTCCTTTGTTGTTTGTCCGACGCTCTGATCCTGGCCTCAGGCACACTCACGGTGTTCCTGACCACCAGATCGCAACAAGAGCTGTCATGAAGATGATCAAGTCACTCATTTCTACATGTTTCTTTGTACTAATGCTGAACCTTCTGAATCTGGCTATTGCTATCAATGAGTATGCAGTTACTTTTGCTCTCACCATGTTTTTTTTGGAAATGGTGGATAAAGGTTTTTCTGTGCCGGAGATTGCTGAAATTCACCAAGTGAACCCCAACACACTTTGCAAATGGAGACATCATGGTCAGAAGTTTTTTTTTTATCTTTATTTCTATTTTTAGTCAATTAACATGAGCAGCACATAGTGCCATGATACACAGTACATTGGGCCTAACTACTAGAGAAAGCTACAAGAGCTGTAGAATGCTACACCCCCCCGCATATGTGGAGATTGAGCGATCTAGCTTTCCAAGCTGTTTTAGACCACACTCCCCTAGTAAGGACCACTGTGCTAGCGTGCGAGGTGCGGATGTGGATGCAGCAACAAGTGCGGGCTTGTGTGATGAGCGGCAAGGGATTGAGCAGCGTTGATGCATGCCCGACCCAAGTAGGAATAGGGTAAAAGCTGGAGTACAGGAAGGGGTCAGTCAAGTGCCGATATTAGAGTGGGTCCAAGATAAGGGATGGTGTGGTGGTGAGGGGCCGCCTTGAGGGTGTTCACAATGCATGGGTGATGTAGTCAGGCCGCCTGTATATGGTGATCATTTCTGAATATAGGAAGGCGTTTTGTGGCGTGGATAAAGTTAAAGAATGGGTTTAAGGCATCAGGAGCAGAGAGGAGGTAATACATAGACTCAGCTGTTTGCCGTAGCTTCCTACGCAGGTGGCGGTGCCTCTCAAACTGGTAGTGGGGGCACACCAAGAAGAGGTGGCGGACTGTTTCGACATCGAGGCTGTTGCAGTGAAGGCACACCGAGGTCTCAGATTGTCAGATGCAAAAGAGGTGGTGGTTGAGTGGGACATGCTGGGTGCGCAGTTGGGTGAGAAGGCCCAAGTGACACCGGTCGAGGGACTGCAATGTCAATCTGGTTCACAAACCAAGACCTTATCTTGATGGAGATGAGTATGAACATCAGTTTTTTACTTTCATTCATGAAGCCTAGTCCATGAAGCCTACTCCTCACTGACCTTTCAAGTTAATATGGAACCTGAAAATGGGTGTTCAAACAACGTATGTACCATCTGATTTCTTTCTATAGTCTGTTATTGAGAAAAATGTTGGAAATAATAAGGACATTCTTGCAAGGCATCACAAACGAAATTGGTCATACAAAGAACCTACTGTCGAGTCTTTGAGGGAGGAACAGGACCCGAAAGGAAATAAATCAGAGGAGATGAAGATACTCCTGCAGAGGAGTACGAAGATGAACTTGTTTCTGACGCTGATAGTCTTACAGATACTGCAGAGCGGGTCATGGCCTGAATCAGAGCACCTCGTAACTCATTCTTTGGCAAGAAATCCAAGGACTCTCAGAAACTTTGATCGTATAGTGTCCCCTGGTAGACGATACTTATCCATGCAAAACTTGCTATGTGTCCTCACGTAGCGCTCCACCAGGCGCTTTCCACATGTGAGAAGGATCTGGATGTCGCCCGAAGGCTTTTGGTGGAAACTATGATAGAGCTCGAGAAAAAAAAGTCACAAAGCAGACAAAAGTAAAAACCCGAGACAATGATTCAAGTGGTGAGAGGTACATTTTCTTTGATAAGTATAAGCATCATAATTCTTCTCTCGCTCAAAACCATGCAACCTGACGTTGTTGCCCAAACTTATGATCAACATCTGACATGCGAGTTTCAAGCGAGTAACTAGGAGCACCAATACGATGTTGTGAAGGCCAAAGTTGCCGATTTGCTCGAGAATGCTGTTGGAATTGCAGACCTAAGAACAATGTGAGATTATTCTCTCAGTCCGATATAATCGACTGTATTAACTGTACCTAAGAACAATATGAGATTATTCTATGGTCCAGTTAGTAAGTGTGTGTGACGTTATGAATGTGTAACGTACCCCTCAGCCCGATATAATCGACTGAGGGTTGTATCTGCCAGTAGTCCAATATATATGTAGTTGAGGTGAACGATGGGACCATTGTTCACCATGTCATGATGATTGCGGTCAGTGGCACAATGGCCCCTAAGTGTGACAACTCGGAGTGTCTGTGTGATATGTCAGGAAGTCCAACAAATGCTAATTTCCTTAAAGATAGAGTAGACAACCAGGTGCGTTGTGACTGTATTGTTTTTTCTACTTCTGACAATGGTTTAGGGTCAAACAAATAACATTGCTCACCCATGCATTGGAACTTTGAGCATCAAGTTTTTCTACGAGTCAAAGCAGGGACTTGCAAGAACTTTTCATGATGATTTTTCTTTTCCAAACATGGATGGTTCTGTTAGATGTCGAGGATGTGATGGCGTGAAGGGTACCGCGTGCAGGTAACCAGGGATATTGGGCCACCAGTTGCTTTGTCCAGACACTTATATATATCGTACTCACCATAATCGTATCCCCACTCTCGTTTATACATCTCTGGGGGTACATTACATGTCCATATTCACAACATACACACTAACTTACAATCATACCTAGATATATTACTCAACACATATATTATCTAGGTACTTCAATAGAGTCTTGTTTATATGTCTCTGGGGATATATTACTCAACACATATATTATCTAGGTGTTTGTCACACCTAAGCCTTGCTGCTACCAGTTGGGATTCCAACAGGTTATGGGCTTATATTGAACAGACTACTCATCATACCACTGTTTGTTGGAACCCACAAAGTTTTTATCTTGATCCTGATTGCATTGGTCTACCCCATTTGGAGATACACACGCCCTGCCCCGCCGAGCTGATCACTCACATTACATCCCAAATTAGGGAGGAGATTCTTATTGTTCTAGCACAATAAGAAAGTACTATTTTGCTGTCGCTGTCCTGTGTTCTCGCTGCTGTCACTATGCCTCATGATGACTCCACCGCTCCTTCTGTCTGAGCAATTTCCATCTGTGGTGCAGACTGGAAGCACGATAAATTCAACCGTAACTCCCCTGCATCCAACTTCACTAAATGGTCCAAGACCCTCGAAATACACCTCTCCCCGGTAGGTCTGAAGTTCTATGTTTTCTCAAAGCTCGCTGTACAAGTCAGACAACATTCAGAAACCGCTGGAGACCGTTCAAAATCTCAGCATGTTAAAAGCCTCCAGTAACCCAACACCTACTGACTCAGCCCTCGCTGCAACCACACACGGTCATTTTTGCTCAACAAAGCCATGGCTCCCAGGACACACCCACCATGCAGGTGTCAAATGCTGCATGACCTGCACCACCCATGGGAGACTGTGCAGTGGGCATGACACCCCATTCTGCACACATCCAAGAGGGGCTATGGTGAAGGAAGGCTTTGAGGCTGCCAAGAATGCTGCACATGCTGCAGGAGCTGCTCCCGCTGCAAAAGGGAAGGGCACTGGTAACAATATAAAGATGTATACACAACTTACTGGCCCAAGGGGCAAGGCCTATCTAGCAGAATCTGGTGACCTCCAGAAGCTTCAAGCATTGAGCAATGACTCTGTGCTGTCAATGGACTTTGCAGGTCTGGCAACTGATGAAGTGCCTGGCCACACCAATGATGCTGAGTGGGAGGGTTGGATGGTGATCATTGAGGAGGAAAAAGACAAACCAAAGGCCTCTATTGACTGGATTGACTACACCACACATCCAGTTAGCCCAATCATATGATGATTGCACCACTCAACCAAGATACTGAGACAATACTCACCACTACAACTGAATGTCCATTCCCCATAGACTCTGGGGCAACAATTCACATCTCCCCTTACAAAGCTGACTTCTTGACACTTCAACCCATTGTGCCAAAAGCCATCAAAGGAGTAGGTGGATCAGCAATATCTGCCTGCAGAATAGGCTGTATATGTCTATGCACAGCTGAAGACACCACTGTCACCCTGCAAAATGCCCTATATGTCCCTAACTCGACTGTTTGCCTCATCTCCATCAGTTGAATGTCTATTGAGAACAACACTTACTCATGTTTTGATGGCAAAGGCATTTGCATTGCTGGCTGTGCCACTCACACCATTATTGCAAAAGGTCCTCTTATAATAAAAGGGAAGAAACTATACTCCAAACCTATCAAATTCAGTAGCCAAACATGCATATACAGTCCACAAACAACCTGATATGGTAACCTGGCATTGCCACCTTGGCCATGCCAACTACCAAGCAATTCTTCAACTTGCCTGTGATCACAGGATTAAAGGTGCACCTTCATCACTCCACAACTCCCTGCCAGAATGTGACAGTTGTATTTTGGGCAAGCAGACCAAAACACCTGTTCCAAAGATTAGGCAGGAGGGGCATAGAGCAATGTGCAAGTTGGAGATTGTGTGGTTGGACTTAATGGGACCTGTAAATGTACAGTCAAGATCAGGCAATCACTACATATTAGACATAGTGGACAACTATACAAATATGCCTTGGTCTATCCCTTGTAAGATGAAGGATGAAGCACTGCCTGCACTAAAGGTTTGGGAATTGACATGCAAAAACAAAACAGGGTTAAAGGTCAGCAAAAATTGTACTGGATTTGATGGTGAACTCACAGGAAAGGCAATGTCAACATGGCTGATGACAAGAGGAGTGTCTGACAAATGTAGCACACCCCACATGTCAGCCCAGATAGGCCAAGTGGAATGCATGCACAGAACTCTAACTGGGAAGGTTAGGATGATGAGAATTGACTCCAGATGCCCCAATTACTTGTGGGATGAGTTTTATCTTACTGCAGCACACCTCCACTCAAAGACACCAACAAAATTGCTGAATGGAAAGACACCCTGCAAAAAATGGTACAATCATGTTCCTGATTACTCCTATATGCATGAGATAGGATGCCACACCTTTGTGTTCATCCCAACCCATAACCCAAAAGTATGCCCACAATCTAGTGAATGCACATTGATTGGCTATGGGCTTAACTCAAAGACATATCAGTGCTGGGACAAGAAGGAAAAGAAAAGTATACCAATCATACCACATTCAGTTTATTGAACATCATGAGACAACCACAGAGATCACCTCATCACTACCAACCATACCTGACATGCCTCCAAGCCCTAGCCTCCAAGAACTCAACAAATCGGCACCTTCATTGCCACAATGAGAGGATGATGACCTCAGTCATTTTGAAATCAATGAACCAGCCATGACAACCCACCAGCCAATCAATGACAATGATCCACTCCCTCATGACAAAGCCCAACCTCAAAGATCAGCACATGTCAGGCAGCCTACTGAAAAGGCAATGGGCAAAGGGGTGAGGCAGCCAACACAACTGCAGAAGGTGATTGAAGAGTCCAGAGAGAGTGGACAGAGGCTGAAGGAGAGAGAGCAGAGAGAAGAACAATGGAACAGCAACAAACAGAACCAACTGTGGAAAACAAGCACCCACAGGCACCCATAATCATAAACAAGGAACAAGCACCTGTGCCCACAAATGTTGATATTGATCATGATTGAATCCTAGCAGCCATGGCAACACTATTTAGTGATATAGACCCACTGCCAACCAGCATTGAGGAGGAGCCAAGGACTTGGGAAGAAGCAAAGAGAGGTCCTGATGCTGCCAAGTGGGAAGAGGGTTATCATGAGGAGATGAAGTTGTTAAAGGGGATGGGAGTATACCACTTCATACCATGCTGCAGTGTACCACAAGGACAGAAGATTAGGAGAGGACAGCCCATTTTTAAAATCAAAAGAGACAAGCATGGAAACCCAGTGAGGTACAAGGTCCATCTGGTATTCAAAGGATACAAACAGATATATGGAAAAGACTATAATAAGACCACATCCCCAACTGCACACATGGAATTGTGGTGGATACTTCTGCATATCATACCCTCAGAAGGATGGGATGCAACACAAATCAATGTCAAAATGGCTTTTCTCCATGGTCTACTGCCCAAGGATGAGATTCAATATATGGAGCAGCCTGTAGGGTTCAAAGAACTGGGGAAGAAAGACTGGGTATGTGAGCTGGTGCAAGAGCTGTGTGGAATGAAGCAGGCAGGGTGGATATGGAATCAGACCCTGAATGAGAAAATGCTGGCATGGGGATTTGCAAGGCTAGCATGTGAGTCCTGCATATACTATAGGAAATCTGCTACAGGGACAGTGATTGTGGTGGTACACATTGATGATTTCCTGGTGATCACCAGCTCAAAGGCCAAAAATGATTGCTTCAAAGCACAGATGCATCAAATCTGGACAATCTCAGATTTAGGAACACCAAGACACCTCATTGGCATGTCAGTGGAAGTGGGACAGAGCATTAAAGACCATGACCTTATCACAAACTGCCTTCATTAACCATGGAATACAGCAATTTGGCCAAAAGGATGCACACCCCTTATTCCTACCCATGGAACCAGGAGCCAAGCTCAGATGACCAAACCATGATGCTCAGACACTAGAAGAGAAGAATGACATAGCCAGACTCCCCTACAGGTCCCTTGTCAGCTGCTTGCTGTATATCATGATTGCAACAAGACCTGACATTGCCTATGCCATGCAACAGCTATCTCAGTTCCTAGATAACTATGACTGCACACATTGGAATGGTGGGATATGCCTAATCAGGTACCTAAAAGGCTCAAAGGACCTTAAGCTACATCTGGGAGGTCCATCCATTGTGCTATGAGGATTTACAGATGCAGATTGGGTGAGTTGCATCGACACAAGGAGAAGCACAAGTGGTTACACTGGGACAGTCTCTTGGTCTGTCTGAAAGCCAAAAACTGTAGCAATGTCATCCTGTGAGGCCAAATACATGGCTGCCTACAAGTCAACACAGTATCAGGCTTGTGGTAACAAGATTGGTGAGGAGAACAATAAAGGTATAGACAAAAAAGGTAAAGGAAACATACTAGATTAGGATTAGGACCTGGCTTGTTTAGATAGATGCTGAGCATCACTCCAACACTCCCCCTCAAGCCAGTCAAAGACCAAATTTGGTGGCAAAATGTTTTACTTTCACAGATGGGAGCAGGTTTGTGAAAGCATTGACAATCATGTTGTTGGTAAGGCAGTAGATAAGTTTGATATGGCCATAATTGATAGCATAACAAATGAAATAGTAATGAATTGATGTGTTTTGTGTGTGTATGATATTGGTGATCTTTGGCAAGGGCAATGACTGATTGATTGTTGCCAAAGAGAGTGGTGTGGTTGTCAAGGCTGCCAAAGACTTCCTTGAGGAGAGATCAGATCCAAAGAGCCTCCTTTGTAGCATGGGTTATGCCAATATACTCACTATTTATGGTGGATAGAGATACAAGCTCCTGATAATTGCAGCTCCATGAAATTGTGGCCCTATTTACAATGAAAGCATACCCATTGATTATGACTGGTCTCTAGACCATCACACCCTTGCCTAGCTTAGTCTAACAGGATCAGTACCTCTATCTAGCTGACCTTTGGACTGCCTGGCCCCTTCTTACTCCTTCACCATCTTGGCTCCCAGGCCTAATGGGTATGTTGTGCTTGGCACATGGCATATTCTTGTCAATCATTGATCCTTCTACTACCAGGCCCAATTAGTCAATAGTTTGTAGTCATTGGCCTCTGCTTAGTCAATAGGTTGTAGTCAGCAGCCTCTGGCTTCATAGTCATAGGTACTTAGTCATCAAGTAGCCTTGTAGCATCAAGGCAGATGTGGGAATAGAATATCCCCAGTGTGGACAATAGCATTGCTTCTGGGTTTATCCGCTAGCATAACTGTAAGCTTGCCCAGTGTGGCCCCTTGCCTTCTGCCTTACCCTCTGCCTTTGCTTCTCATTGGATGCCCACCCCTTGCCTACTGTGCCCTTGGCCAGCTTGCTTGCTGCTTACCTCTTGACAGGAGTGTCAGGTCATGAGTGGTGGGCTTGGTTAGGACTATCCATGGCTGACGTTCCCTTACAACTGATCACCTAGCAGAGGGGAATCTGAAGAGAACAAGTCTAGGGATCCCCACTGCTTGGTGTGGCACATCAGTTGGTGGTGGAGGCATGGAGCCAACTGTACAGATGACCAGAGCTAACCCTAACCTCAGTAAAGTGCTCAACAAGGGATTATGGCAAATTCTGGGGGTTTCTAGAAAAGGAGAATGACCCCTGGAGAGTGCCCCAGAGGTGTTGAACAAGCCTTGGGGAAGGGGAGTGGGTCCAGAAGAGTTGGCATAGGTCAGGTACAGAGGTTGGAAATGGAAGTTCCCTAACAGTAACATGATTAGTGAGGAGTATAATAAAGGTATAGACAAAACAGGTAGAAATATACTAGATTGAGATTAGGACCTGCTTGTTCAGAATGAATGAATGAATGACCTCTGTTATACTGCCTACAAGCCACTCTGCAGGGCTAAGAGGCAGGGATAAAGTAGTAACTTTATGCCAATAGTAAGTAATGGTGTTTGTCATGATGTAATGGTGAATGTATAGTAATTGGTAGTAGAACTCTCCTCTGAGAGTCTTGTGTGGTGAGTATGATGTGCAGTCACATTGCAAAGTAAGTTAGTAAAGCCTGTGGTTCTTGGGTATTTTCTGGAGAGACTGGCTGATGGCTTGTGGCAAGGCCTATTGCATGATCTGTCTTCCTGATTCTTTGTGTATGCAGGATGTCTTGACCTCCTGTGGTGTGTGGTTCTGCACTCTGCCCCTCCCTGTACCTCATTTTCCTGTGTTCATTCTTGTGTCATCCTTCCCTCTCTTATCTCCTGCCCCTTTGTCCTTCCATCATTGCCTCTTGCTCTCTGCCTATCATCCATTTTCTATGTCTTCCCCAGCTCTCTCCAACCTCCCCCACCACCTTCCCCCTTCTTCATCATTTTCTTCATCATCTTCTGTTGGGTCCATGCCTTGTAATTGTGGTTTCTCCATTCTGTCTAAATGCACCTGTCAGAGGACTTCCATTTCTGGACTTCCTATTCTGATCTATGACAACTCTCCTTGACCCAATCTCCTTCCCAAAGGCTCACCCTACACTCCCAGGGTCCCCTCCAGATCCCTGGAGATCTCCAGAGGTCATTCTCCTTTTCAGGAAACCTCCAGAACTTTCTGTATTTCCTCTTCAAGCATTTCCCAAGGGTTAGGGTTAGCTCCAGTCATCTGTACAGTCATTCTCACACCTCTGCCACCTGCTGATGTGCTGCACTGAGCAGCAGGGATCCTTAGACTTGTTCTCTTTGAATTTCCCTCTGCCAGGTGATTAGTTACCATTGTATTGTTGACTACTTTTTCTAATATAATTTGGATTCCCCTCTGCTAGCTGCATGATTGAGCCACAGCTTCCAGAGGTCACCCTTACAGCAGAACAAGTCTCTAACTTTCATCTGGAAGCCCCTCATAGCCTGCAAGGAGTCTCTGAGCCCCTATTTGTTGCTTCCTCACCAGGCTTAAACACCCATGGAACTCTATGTCTCAGCTTGCCAATCCAGACAGTCCCCCAGAGGCTCTGGCCCCTTGGGATGAGGCCTGGACTCACTTGCTACACCTAGAGAGCCAGGTGCAAATGACTCAATCTTCCCTCACCTACTACACAACTGAACTCTCCACCCTTTACCAAACCACTGATCACATTTCCCAATCCCTTCAAGCACTGCTAGAGCACCTGTCCCCTATTACTGTGCCACCTCCAGTGGCAAAACCATCTCTAACAGCCCCAGTAGTCAATGCATTGAAGATAGCCTGGATACTGTCATACATGAAGATTAGATGGGCCTCCACCTACATGCTATGCATGTTTTGACACCCCAGAGGTGTTGAGAGCTTTACAGACTGGGCTGCCTTTGAAAAGGACTTTTGGGCAGAGTTCTTCCTGATTGATCCTGCCAAATCCACCACTTGAGTGCTGTGTGACAGGGAGCAGTATGGGCAGGGAAGGCAGATGTTAGACAAGTACATTGGTTCCTTCCAGGCATTGGTTGAGCAGGCAGCCTACCCAGATGGCCTTCAACTATGCTTCATGTTCCAGGATGGCCTGCACCCCACATTGATAGAGTGCATTGACAACCTGGCCAGTGGACTTCATTGTAGAGCTCCCTGATGCTCACAGTTATGATGTCATCATGGTGGTGGTAGACCTATGTGGCAAGTGAGCCCATTTCATCCCTACTCACACCACTTGCTCCACCATGAGTGCCACTAACCTATACCAGAAGAACATTTGGAAGCTCCATGGCCTCTCCAATGCCTATGTATTGGACTGGGGTCCACAGTTCATAGCAGAGTTCACCAGAGAGCTCTACCAACTGCTCAACATGAAGCTTCATACCTCCACCACCTATCACCTGCAGTCCAATGGCCAGACCAAATGCATGAACCAGGAGCTCAAACAGTACCTCTGCCTTTTCTGCAATGAGTGTCAGGACAACTGAGATGAACTACTTCCTGATGCCAAGTTTCAGTACAACAACCACATTCACACTGCTACTCAAGTATCACTCTTCTTCCTGGACACTGGGTGTCACCTGCACATGGGCTTTGAGCCCTAGGCTCAGCCCTTGAAGAATGATGCTATGAACAAGTTTGTGGACCAGATGAAGATGGTGCAGGAGGAAGCCAGGGTGGCTCTGTCAAAGGCAAAGGACAACATGGCACAGTACTATGACTGCAGAAGGACCCCAGTGCCCCAGTGCCCCAGTACCAGCCAGGAGATCAGGTCTACTTGGATGCCTCCAACATTACAACCACCCAACCATCAAAGAAGCTTTTGCACCATCAATTAGGACCCTTCATGGTAGAACAACAGGTAGGGCCCCTAGCCTACTGACTCCAGCTTCTAGTAGGGATGTGCCAGCTTCATCCAGTGTTTAATGTGGTCAAGCTAACACTGGCCCTGGAGGACCCTATTCTGGGGCAATGTCTGGCACCTCCTCCACCTCCAGTGGTGATCAACAACAACAAGAAATACAAGGTGGAGGAGATCCTGGATAGTTGTCTACTCCAATGGCAGCTACAATACAATGTGAAGTGGAAAGGCTACAGAATCAAGGACATCTCCTGGAAACTGTGAGAGAATGTGCATGTGCCAGGGCTTATCAGGGAGTTCCACCAAAGACACCTAGACACACTGCAGGCCATCCAGGGGATTTATTCCATCTCACCAGTGGACCAGGCAATCTGGAACTTCTTCTACCCTGCACATTGAGATGCTGCATGCTAGAGGGGGGGTGATGTCAGGAGACTTCCATTTCTGGACTTCCTATTCCAACCTACAACAACTCTCCCTGACCTAATCTCCTTCTCTGAGGCTTGCCCTACACTCCTGCAGCTCCCTCCAGATCCCCAGAGATCTTCAGAGGTCATTCTCCTTTTCAAGAAGCCTCCAGAACTTTCTGTATTTCCTCTTTGAGCATTTCCCAAGGGTTAGGGTTAGCTCCAGTCATCTGTACAGTTGTTCTCATGCCTCCACTGCCTGCTAATGCACTGCACCAAGCAGCAGGGATCCTTAGACTTGTTCTCTTTGGATTCCCCTCTGCTAGGTGATTAGTTACCATTGTATTGTTGATTGCCTTTCCTAATATACTTTGAATTCCCCTCTGCTAGCTGCATGATTGAGCTACAGCTCCCAGAGGTTGCCCTTACAGTCTCTGAGTTTTGAGGTTGCATTGGTCAAGCTAGACAAGGGTGCTGAGAGTACAATTGGAAGTCACCTCACATTGGGCATTGGCATACCTGGAATAGGCTCAATTGGCAGTGTTGATTTTGGCCTGGAGAAACTAGTGAAGAGACAAGAGGTCTTCAGCAACTTCATGGGTGATGTGGAAGGGGATATCTTTGAGTGAAAGGGTGAGCTGGGGGTTGTATTCCTTGTTGGCATAGAAATGGGAGACTTTGGTGGTGGAGTGGAGGGTATTGTTGTAAGTAAACTTGATGAGGGGCAGTTCTGCATGCCAATTGTTCAGTAAATAGTTAACATAGAGGCAGAGACACTGCTCTAAAGTCTGGTTTACTTGTTCTGTTTGTCCATTGGTCTCCAGGTGATAGGCAGTGGAGAGGTTGGTTTTGATTTTTAGTGCCTTGCAGAGCAATTACCAAAACCAGGAAACAAAAAGGGGGTTGCAATTGGAGACAATATTGGCTGGAAGTCTGTGTTTGGAGAAGACATATTCAAGAAATAGCTTGGCAAACTCTGGAGCATTGTCAGTGGTGTGGCAGGGGATGAAAAGGGCTTGCTTGGTGAGACAACAGATGACTATGAGGATGGCATCAAATCCTTCTGACTTGGAGAGTTTGACAATGTAGTCCATTAAGATTGAGGACCAGGAGTGGTGGCCAATGGGGAGGGGTTTTAGCAGGCCATAGGGGCAATGGTGGGGGACCTTGGCTCAGAGGCTTGGTTTGCAAGCCTGTACATACCAGGTGATGTTCTTCTTCATCTCTGGCAAAAGTAAGTCTAGGATATGAGTTGGAGAGTCTTACAATTCCTGGGTGTTCCTAAAGCTTATGGTTGTAGTGTTGCCAGAGGATGTTGAGGCAGACAGACTTGTAGTCTGGGGTGTAGATTTGACCATCCCAGAGTAACAGGCAGTGGTACAGAGACAGAGTGAAGGGTGAGTTGGGGGTTGAGACGTGGGCAGGGCTGTTCTGGGAGTTGTATTGGGCAAAGAAGGCATCCTAGAGGGCATTTTGGATTTGGTGGAGGATTCCTTCTTCATTCATAATTAGTATGGCATGAAGATGTTTGAGGGGGATTACCACATGGTGGTTGAATGCATTGTGCTCTACCTCAAAGGGCTTCTTGGAGTACACATCCAGTTTTCAGGTGAGGGCATTGGGTTTTGCTCTGAGTCATCCTGGGCAGTAGTGGATAGTGAAGTCATACTCAGAGAGGGCCTTGGACTAGTGGGCTTATTATTGGCTAAGCTGCTTTGTAGTCATGAAGTACTGGAGGTTATTGTGGTTGGAGTAGACCTGGATGCAATGTGGCATCCCTTCAAGGTAGGCTCTCCATTGCTAGAAGGCCTCAACAGTGGTGAGGAGCTCCTTGTCATAGATGTTGTAGTTGAGCTCTGTAGGGATGATCAAGCAGGTGTAAAAGGTGACATGGCAGAGGTCCTTGCTGTCAGAGCCCATCTGGGAAAGTATTCTTACAATGGCATAGTTGGAGGTGTCACATTTGAGTACAATGGGAAGGGTGGGGTTGAAATGGCAAAGGATGGGGGTGGAGGTGAAGGCTTTCTTGAGGAGGGAGAAAAAGCTTTGGCATTTGCTGTCTCAGTCCCAGGAGGTTTCCTTTTAGGTGAGTCAGTTGAGGTGTAACAGAGTGCCTGTTACACTCTCACACAATACTTTATTTAATTGTTGTATTATCATTCATAACCACAGTAGCATCACATGATGCTACCTATAAATACTAACTATATACTTACATAAGGCAGCACCTTACTTTATACTTTGTAGACACAACTAATTGACTGGTTTTTTGTTATGGAATGTGAACCATAATGGAAACATCATATTTTTTTAATGCAAATGAGTGGTTACTTGTTTGCAAAGAGAAGTTAAACTTCTGAAAAAGAAGTTCACCCTGCCACTTGTTGTGATTAATACATTAAAAATTTTAATGTTCACCGTCCTCAATGAGCACTGTGGTGACTGTGGATGATCAGGTGTTTGGATCTAGTTCCAAAGCAGAGTTTGATGAAGCATTACAGAGTGCTCCACATGAAAGGGTGGATCTTGCCACATCAATCCATGATATGGGGAGAGAAAGCAGTGTGATGCCAGGAGGGCTGCCAGCTACTCTCATGCAACCACCATATGGTGGCCAGACTGGCATCACCACCAAGGGCATAAGAGTGCCCTCTATGCAGCTGTACCCAAAGGTAGAGCTGGGCAACATAGTGGTGATGGTGGGCAAAGGGCAAAACCCTTTGTATGCACTTACAATGCTATGAGTGAAAGGGCTGAGATCCTTCCCTAATGTTGTGGAAGGTCATCCTGACTCCTTCTTGGGGGGTACTCAGAGTATTGCTCATGATGATCTTTACAGGGCCTACAGCCCTGTACAATTATGAGCTGGGTCCACACTGAACCTATGCACAATAGGAGGGTGTTGGTATTCTGGCAAGGCCAAGTTGAGGTTCCAAAGGCCTCACCCAGCAGTGCTTGACTGCAAGAGTAGTCAAGTATATAGCAATCTAGCAATTACTGGGTGAAGGAATCATCCCAACCAATTCAGTAAAATTCATAGAACTTTACATGCTTTTCCTTGCATAGGAGATAACAGAGTACCTCCAACAGAAGAAACTATGTGGATCCCAGGCATCATTTGCAATGCCTTCACCATTCATAGGTGGAGACATGTTGCCTCCACCATCCCCAGTCAACAAAGCATTGACTCTTTTGCAGGTGCCACAACAGCCTGGCAAAATGCCATGTGACTACATAGCTAGACAGGCTGTTGTAGACCATCAGAGACAGACTATGCTGAGAATGACCACAGTGCCCAACTTGGCCTCAACAGAGGCAGAGTTGGTCATTATGGTTGAACAGCCTGTGGTGCAATGTAGACCTGCTGAGTCTATGTGGAGGGCATTGACCTGAGAGGATAGGATTACATTGCAGTGATTCTGCAATAGTGACATGGAGGACTTTGAACAGTCCCATGTCAGCAACCAAGGAGTGGTGTTTCAAGGGAACACTGCCTATGATGCATGCCTGAAGGGTACATTGCACCACAATGGACTCAGTCAATTAAGAGGAAAGAGCAAGACTTTTGTTCTCCCCTGGTAGACAAGCATGCTGGGACTAGGGATAGCCCTGTGATGTATCAATGACAGGCTAGTTTAGGAAGGAACATCCCTCTGAGTGAGTCTGGCAACCAAGCCTAGGGTGAAAAAGACCCAAGATGAGGATCACCTGGTGATGATCCTACATCCACCCTATCCTCAATGCCACATTGTGGACTACATGGTCCAGGAGGAGTACTCAACACCATAGACAAGGTGGGAGTTGAGGATGTGATTGACCTTGTAGTGATATTTGTCCTCAACTTTGACAGGCAGAGGTTGGCTTGTGCATTGACTGGGGAAGGGGTCTGGAGTATACTGTTTGAGTAGGCAGATGTGGAAGATGGAGTGGAGGCCTTTCAATCCCAGAGGCAGGTTGAGCTTGTAGGCATGGGTCAAGACCTTCTGGAGGATCTTGAAGGGGCCAAGCCACTTGTGGTTGAGCTTTACCAAGGGTTTCCAGGTCTTGAGGTTGTGTTGATCAAGCCAGATGAAGGTGCCAGGGGCCCAATTGGGGGTTGTTTTGCATCAGGCATTGGTGTGTTTGGAGTAGGCTCAGTTGGTAGTGTCAATCTTGTCCTAGAGGAACTGGTGGAGGGACTGGAGATCTTTGGCAACTTTGTGGGCAATGTGCAAGGGGATGTCCTTGAGGGACAGGGTGAGTTGGGGGTTGTAACCCTTGTTGGCATA
>JAGGAV010007850.1:0-42708 GCA_017657295.1 Termitomyces sp. DKA64 | reverse complement strand
AGATGTCATTCATCATTGTCTGGAAGGTGGCAGGGCTGTTGGTGAGTCCAAAGAACATGATGAGAGGTTCAAACAATTCCTGGTTGGTCTGGAAGGCAGCCTTCCACTCATCTCCTTCCTAGATCTGTACATTGTTGTAGCCCCACCAGACATCCGATTTGGTGAAGTACCATGCTTTCTAGAGGTTGTTGATGAGCTCCAAGATGAGAGAGAGGAGGTAGCAGTTCTTCACCATCATGGCATTAAGCACCTAGTAGTCCTAGACCAGATGGAGGAAGCCATTCTTCTTCTTGATGAAGAAGACTGGAGAGGCCATGGGGGATTTGGAGAGGCAGATGTGGCTGGAGGCTAAGTTCTCCTACAGGAAGGCACCAAGTCTGTCCTGCTCCTTTGGTGCCAGTGGGTTGACCTTGCAGCTAGTGGGCTTAGAGTCTGGTATTAATTTGATGGTGTGGTCCCACTGTTTGCACTCCAGAAGTGAGTTGAATGAGGCCTTGGAGAATACATCCTTGAACGCATGGAGATATGGAGGTATGATGTCCTGGAGCTCCCAGGGCACAGAGTTGGCCACAAAGGCCTGAGCCAGTTGCTGAGAAGTGGTCTGGCTGGCCCAGATCTCCATGACAGAGGGTGGGGAGTGCAAGGTAGTGGCATATATCCAATCTTCAGTCTTTACAGCTTTGTCTGGGGACTCCAGGTTGCATGAGCCACAAAACTCCCCTGACAGATCCTCCTCTGGGGTCCTGCCACCACTCCAGTCATCCTTGTAGAGGGCCTCTCTATGGGGGAATGCCAAGGGTGGGGGGTCCAAGAAATCCAGATCTGCAAAGGGGAGATGGCCTGCCCAGCAAGCCTGAATGGTCACATGTTCTTGAACTGCTGCCCAGCACTGTCCCCTGACCTTGGTGGCACAGGTGGTGCACCTTCAGGGACATTGGCTCATGGTCACCTCATCCCAGGCCCAGTCTACTTCAGGGTTGTGCTCCTGAAGCCAGGTGAATCTGAGGATCATGTCTTGCTTACTGAGGCTGGTGATGGCAAACACAGCCTGCTCTGCATGGTTCTGGTAGCGGAGGATAAGGTTGACCATGGAGTCAATGGCCCCAGCCTTGTTGGGCATTCTGTCAATGTTGAACACTGGAATGGGCTGAGACAGCAGCTGTGTGAGGCAGTGGCACTGGACAAACTCCAAGTCTAGGAACAATCCCATGGCACCACTGTCCAGGAGGGTGGTAACCCCATGGGCCTGCTAGGTGTCTGTAGTCTCAATTTCCATGTTGAGGTGCAGGGAGTTAGCTGAGGGGTTTGCAGCTACCATGTACTGCTGGGACAGCTGGCATTCCCATGTGGGGTGGCCTGGACAAGGTCTGCCCAGCACCAGTGAGCCTGACTGGAAGTCCAGATGGTGTTTGTATGTCTGGAGGGGAGTACTGAGGTCTGGTTGTCTTAGGGTCATCAATATCAATGGAAGCAATATCATTTTCTATCAACAGACATGCAAACTAGTTAGTACTTGGTGATGGAGGCATACATCTCATCTGCTGCTTGACTAAAAATCCTCCTCCAGACCTAGGAGGGGGGTGCAAGCACCACTCTCCTCTGGAGTCAACTCCAGTCTCAGTTTGTCTGGTGAAGGGTCTCCAGCCATGTCCTTCATGGCCAACAGCTACAGGAGAAGCTCCTCCTGCTCTGCCATAGACAGATAACATACCTTAAGACTTAATAGGCAGTGCTATGTGAAATGCCCAGGTTTCTGGCATCTCCAGCACAGCAGCAGTGTGGCGTGGTGCTGTCAGGTAGCATTGATGTCCATGGGGATGCTCAGAGGTAAGGGTTGTGGGGTGGAGCTGGCCAGAGCAGAGACAGATGCCAGAGAAGCAGGGGCAACATACCAGAGGGTGGAGATGGGGGCAGGGTGGTGAGTCAGGTGCATGCAACATAGCTCTCATCAAATCTCCATGAGCTGCCACTGATCCTGGCCACTTTATGCTAAGAGGCAATCTGCTCATCATCCAGGTGGCCCTCAGCAAGGTTGTCGATACATTCCAGTAGCATGGGGTGCAAGCCATCCTGGAATGTGAGGCACAGTTGGAGGCTGTCAGGATAGGCTGCTTGCTCAACTAATGCCCAGAAGGAGTTGATATACTTGTCTAGCATCTGTTATTCTTGCCCATACTGTTCCTGGTTGCATAGTGCTAAGGCTGCAGCTTTGGCAGGGTTGATTGGAAAGAACTTCACCTAGAAGTTCTTTTCAAAGGCTGCCCAGTCCATGAAGCTTTCAACACCTCTGGGACATTGATACACCCATAACACATAGGTGGAGGCACACCCCATCTTCATATATGACAAGACCCAGGCTATTTTCAGTGCATCAGAATTGAAAGCATCCCTACTGAGATGGATGTAGGTGAAGCAGGACTGAAGGAAATGCTCTCTGCTGGAGCAGTTGCCATCATATGCATCTGGGAGCATGAGACAGGGGATGCATGCTTGGGGGGCTACTGGAGCCACCAGGGGTGTTTCCATGGCCAGAAGTGGCATGAAAATGGGGGTCAGGCACTCTAGTAGTGCCTGGAGGGACTGGGAGATGAGTTCAGTGGTTTGGCAGAGGGTGGAGAGCTTCATCATATGGTATGGGAGGGAGAATTGGGTTAATTTCACCTGGTTCTCTAGGTGTAGCAGGTGAGTCCAGGCCTCATCCTGTGGGGCCAGGGCTTCCAAGGGAGTGTCTGGATTAGCAGGCTGAGACATAGAATCCCATGGGTGCTTAAGCCTGGTGGAAAAGTGACAGATAGCAGCTTGGAGATTCTGTGCAGGCTATGAGGGGCTTCCAGATCAGGATAAGAGACTTGTTCTGCTGTAAGGGCAACCTCTAGAAGCAATGGCTGAATCACACAGCTAGCAAAAGGAAATCCAAAGTGTTTTAGATATGTAATAGATAATACAAATAGTAGACTAATCACCTAGCAGAGGAAAATCCAAAGAGAACAAGTCCAAGGATCTCCTCTGCTCAGTGCAGTGCATCAGGGGGCAGCAGAGGCATGGGAATGACTGGGTAGGTAACTGGAGTTAGCCAAAGTATGCAATGATGGATCACAGAAAGTTCCAGGAGTCTCTGGAGGTCTCTGGAGACCTGTAGAATGCCCTGGAGTTGTCCAATGAGCCTTGGGGAAACAGAAATGGGCAAGGAGAGTCAGTGTCAGACAGGGGTGGAGGTCCAAAATGGGTAGTCCCCTGACAGTTCAGGGCATTGCAGAGATTGGCAGCATTAAGTTGGGTGGGGGGTCCAGGTCCAGGGAGTCAAGTGGTGTTAGCTGGGCCTTGTCTGGGGGAGAACTGGGGTGCAGAGTTAGCAGGCATTGCAGAGGCAGTGGTTCAGGGGTTGTTGGCCATTCCAGGCTGCCAGCTGGGGTTGCTGGAGGGGTTCCAGTTGTTCCACAGGCCTTGGTTTTTGCTCCAGTCTTCCTAATAGCATTGATCCATCTAGGTGATAAGTGCCTTGTATCCATCATACATGGGCTGCTTGGGTGCAAGGCAAAGAATGTCCTTGATCCATTGTGGGAGGGCTTGACAAAGAGTGAATCAGAGGGCATTGTAGTTCCATCCTGTCTTGTAGGCTTCCCACTCAAACCAAATAATAAAGGTTGTAAATTGTTTGTTATTACACATCTGGAGGTTATACAAATTTTCTTCTGCCTCTGTTACAGTGTTGAAGACTCTGAACTTTCTGGAGAATTCCTGCATGAAGGCAGGCTAATTGGAGAGTACCAGGTTGTTGGAGTCAAACTGGAGCAGTGCCATGTAGTGGTCAAAGGCAATGCCCTACAAGTAGGAGGCAGCAAAGGCCACTTATGAGCTCTCAAGCTGGAAAGTGATAGGCTTAGCTTGGAACATTGTAAGACACTGTGTTAAGAATGTCCACTATTTCCAAGGGTCTTGGCCATTGAAGGGCTCCAGTTTCTGAATGTCAAGCTTTCCTTCCCAGGCCAGTGTGTTGCATGTGTCATCCTGGGCATTTTGGATTTGGAGCAGGGGTCCAGCATTGTAGTAGTAGTAGTAGTAGTAGTAGTTGTTGTTCCTGCCTCCACACTGAGGGGGAAAGTTGTCCATGGCTGGGCCCCATCTACCAGGAGGTCCACTGTTGGGAGGCCTGCCACCAGGGTTCAGGCCAGCATTGCCTGGGGGAGGTCCCAGGGCCCAGTGAGGAGGAGGAGGTCCTCCAGGGGTTGGCAGCCCAAAATTGTTGGCATTGGCAAGGCGGTTAGGCAAGGGAATGAGCAGGGGTCAGGGTGGCACAGGAGGAGGATCTGCTCTGGGGGCTCTGGGGCTAAGAGGCTGTTGGAGGGGGGGCAGGGGTTGTTATGAAGGGGCAAGGCATATCCCCAGGAGGGGCAGAGGTCACCATGAGGGAGCCAATCTCTGGGGAGCTCAGGAGCTCCTTCTCAAGGAGCAGGTTCCCTGCCAGGGTTCTCTGGCTCATTGATATAAGAAAGAATATGGGTGAAAGCAAGGTCATCATTGGGGGCAAGGGGTTGGGGGGGTTTCTAGATGGGGCATTTGGGCTTAGTGGGCTGGTCCCAGGTGTGGAAGGTGCTGGAGACAGAGTTAGCCCAGGGGCAAGCAGAGAGGGCTAGGGTGTGAGCAGTGGGCTGGTCAAATAACCCTCTGGCAGAGTTGAGGGACCTCAGGATATTGGACATGGCATTGAGCTCTTCCTATTGTTCAGGAATGGGGGCCAGGGCATCAGCTTGAGCCCTGGTGGGTTCTTCTCATTGCACATGGAAGGAGTGGGTGGGGTCCAAGGGGTCTTTGAAATGGCAGGAGTTTAGGCTGGTATGGATCTCATCAACCAGGGTGTGGAGTTCTTCCTGGAGGCCAGCATCAATCCTGAGGGTGCTCCTGATGTTCTTGGGGAGGATGCCTTGCTGGTAGCACTTATAAAAGTCTAGGAGGCAATCTGCCCCTCTGGTGTCCTGGAGATGTTTTGATGTCCCAGGCTGACAAGGAGGGCTCTTGCTCTTTTTGCAAATTTGGCAGGAGCTAGGCAGAGAGAGTGGAGGACCTCATTATGCTGCTGGACATAGGCTTCAACTCATTGCTGCCTGGGAGAGGGTGGGGCTTGGATGGGGAAAGCAGCAGAGGGTCAAGGCCAAGGAGGGAAGTATCTGTCAAGTTGTTCTGGGGGGACTGGGGCCACAGCAGGGATAGGGTAGGCATAGTAGGGCCTAGGAGGAAAAGCTCAGGGTACTGGGCTGTGGGTGCCCAAGGGGCCAACAGGGTGTCAGGCTGTAGGTGGGGGTAGGCCTCTTCAACAGGGTACAATGAGGGGTGGCACCAGTCTAGAGGTGGGCCCTGACTAATGGATGGGCTGTAGGGGGCAGGATTTAGTTCTGGGGCCTAGTACTGCAGAGTGGCTGTGACATAGCAGTTGGGCATTGGATAGAATGGAGGGTTGTAGTAGTCAAGTACTGGCTGACCATAATATTCAGTTAGATAACTGGTAGGCAGATATGTGGGACTGTAGTTAGACATTGGGAATGGGGTAAGGGGTGAGTCTTGATATTATGTCAGGTTCTGCTGACTCAGGGGCTCAGCTACACTGGGCAAGTCCCTTACTAGGTGGACATGACATCTACATTCATAGTTCCTGGCTCTGGTGAGCTCTGGAAGAGTGAAGCAAGGCAGGTGAAGGTAATAATGGTGGTCCAGGGTGGTCCAGGATACTCCAGTAGGTTATATGGAGGAGCAGGAGTGACAGTCAAGTGGGGGATGAGTACAGTACAGAGCTCTGGAGTTGTTAACAAGAGCTAGGGGGCAGCTTGGGTTATGAGTACAGAGAAGTTTTAAGGGGTTCTGGGTTGGAAGGAACTTCAATGGGGAACAGAAATAGTGGTGGGGTTGATCAGGGAAGTTGAGATGAGGTGAGAAACAGAAGGAAATGAGGTGAGATGAGACTTGGGAAACAGATGAGAGACTGGAGATGAAAATGGAAACTGATAAGATCAAGACTGATAAGATGGAGACAGATGCAATTGGGAAACAATAAGATTTGACAAGACAATACAGAACACAGAGATGGAGACATGAGAGACATAACAAACATGAGAATGTAGGTAATATCAAGACTACCTAACTATTACTACACTACAACTTAAGTACCTGCAGGGGGAACTTCTCTGGGACCATGGGTCTGAAGTCAGATTATGTGGGCAGGTCTTAGGTACAGTTGATTGGGGCATCCTGAGACTGGCTAGCTGGGTGTTGGTAGTGTCTTGATGCATAATCATGATGTGTGCTGGGGGAAGGTGGAAGGACTTTGGAGTTGCTCAGACACTAAGGGAGGACTGGGAAGATTATGGGGAATGCCAAGGAAGCATTGGGGATCTCTGGAGAAGCATCAGGGGTTGCTGGAGCAGGCACTGAGGGTGGAGGAGTGTCACAGAGGTTGGGGGAGGGTGGGGGTGTGCTCTGGGCTTGCTGGGCTTGGCCAGGGTAGGCCTGGAGATGGGGCAGGGTCCAGGAATGGGTCATGACAATTGGGTAAATTAACTGCTCATGACATCATTCAAAGCAACCATAAGAATGCTATTGACTGCTATAAATTTCTGCAAATGAACTTAGCAGCAGAGCAAGTCAAGCAAGCTTTCAATTTAGGCAATTGAAGGAAATGTGAGTCTACATTCCAACTCAATGATTGCCCTCTTCATGCTGATGCTTTCTCCTTCCTAGCTGACATGCTCTTGGACATTGGGGAGCCTTATCCTTCCTCCTCCTCCTCCACTGCAGTTGGTAATGAACCTCCTGCAAAGAGGGCAAGAACAGGTACTACCAGTGACAAGGGCCATGCTAATATTGTCACTAATATGGCTGTGGTAAACATCTCAAAAATTGATTGAAAGACTCCTGCCCAAGCTGTATCTCCAGGTAAACTACCTGTTCTTATTTTGAGTAATAATGATGAGTGCCATGGTGCAGGATTTGCACACCAATGTCTTGCTCCACATGGCCAGACAGGTAACATATTGTTACACCAACACTAGATTGATTTGACCTTCTCCTATAGCTGCAAATGTCACACCAAAAGGAGTCACAGTGCTATGTCAAACATTCACCTCATTGCCCTCATCTTTATCACATGCTCATCAACAGACTCAACTTCCCTCATCTTCTTTGTGCATTAGTCAATGCTCAGCTCCAAGTCATGAGCCCGGAAACCTCAATGACATTCTGCCAGCTAAGTCTGCTCTTGTTGGCTTCCAGTCCCAGGAAAAGAAGCAAAATCCTTTTATTAGAAAGAAGTAATGGCATGAATGTAGAGTCAGACAGCTGTGGACAAGTGGCGAAGACTGAGTTGTGAGTAGCAGCTTTGAAAGTAATTATGTGATCAACAAGTAGGAACAAGCATAGATGTAGAAAAAGCACTTATGTGAACAAGACAGCAGTGATGGTAGTGAAGATGTAAGGAAAAACTTATATGATCAATGAGTAGGGACAAGCATAGATGTAAAAAAAAGCACTTATGCAATCAAAGTTGCACACATGTGCATTCAGTCATCCTGATATCGAGCTTCTTGTTTGCAGAGAATATACCATGAGTAGCCAACATCTCACTTGTGCTGGGAGTATTGTATATGGCTGTATTTCTCATCGAAGTTAGCTTACTTGTTCATGCATGCTCAATTGTCTGGCACTGACATAGTATAATTCAAGCTCTTTGGGATCTATAGTGCTGCTACAGTAAGTCTGGACAATCTACCACATGGCTCCTGGAACCTCACAAACCTCCTCAGCAACACCTCAAACCTGTTCAAATCCATTGTTTCTCATCATCTTGCAACTCTCACCATTGGTGCTGCAAGCTTGACTCAAACCATATCCCATTTTGCCCTAAAAGGGTGAATTGTCACTTTTCCATTATCCAGCTTGAAACTAACATTCCATTTTGGAATGATCTACTTGATGAGTGTGCTAATCTTATGACTAATGGCAAAGTAATATGCATACATTTTTTCTGCTGGCACCCAATTTGACACTGACCTGAACCAGGCTTCATCCAGTTTGGCTTTTGGGGACCCATCAGTACTCATGCTCTCCCCTCATTAGAAGCTGCTGGTTGTGTACAAAAGGATTTTCTCAAGATACAGTGAAAAGAAACATACTAAGAGTTTTGAAAGAATCACATAAAGATACATGAAATGTTTTTCTTGGGTTAGAGGTGAGAAACATGATTTGTATTTATAATGTGTTTCTCAAGAAAAATTCAAATGGGAACTATTTTATTTGCTTGAGATACACAATATGAACATGAATAATTTCATTTAACTGTTTCTAAATTTACTTGATAATTTCTACTTGAGAAAAACATATCAGAAATGATATAACATGTTTCTATTATGTTTTTCTCAAGAAACTCAGACGATTTCCCGAAGTGATAACTCCCATGCCTGGTACTATCCGGTACCCTCACATGATTGATATATGGTAAAGGTCAATGGTGGATTATCCAAAGAAAGTGATCTCAGCGCCCGTAGTATCCTTAATGAATGATGTCACTGGGCAAGAAAAGAAAAAAGCAAAGTGTCCCAATGTAAAAGTATTATCAATGGCGATCATGTTGAGATACTTAAACTCAAACAGTGTTCGAAATATCCTTGAATATGACTCGGATGGAGTTGTGCCCTGCGTCGGCATACGATGGCAAATGATGACTCCCCTCTCGAGTCCGAATATCATAACGGTCCAAAACTCACTGATTATAAATGACTTGAGCTCTTTCAGCCAATCCAGTGATATTGAGAAATGTGAGGGTCATTGCGGCACTGCTACATTTTGCAACCCTTCCTCCGGACTGCATCACGTGATCTTTGTATCTAATGTTACAGTATGATCCCTGGCTATGCACTTGTACTTCTTTTCAGTCATAGATCTGAGACAGTGATTGCCTTTTTTACCCGCGTCGCCAGTACTCAACTAGAAATACGGTCTGTGAAGATGTTCCTCCGCTAAGTATGGCGCTACTTTTTCCTTTCCACGCTTACTTTGATGATCAAGCTATACACCAAAAAAATCAAAATAGACATTATCAGCGAGTTTGTTAGAATCAGAATTTTGCTCGACATTCCGGAGAATATTTGCGGGATCAAAACGAGGGTCCTGATCGCAAACGGGGAGTTATGCCTGGTTTATAGACAGGAGGCAAAACAAGACAAGAGACTGGCGAGTCGAAGGTGGCAGATTCGTAGGAATCGATAAGATGTCATGCCAAAAATGATGTAACTCGAAAGGAGAGTACACTGTGGCAAGCCAGCATCTATATAGTCAACCATGCTATGAGTGATGGATTTTGGCTTAGCCATGGCCCCACAACCTGCCAAAACTCAACGATGCCGTAAGAAAACTTACATTTTGTTGTCACCCAGTGACTAGAAGATTAGAATTGTGGATCACCGACTTCGTTCCTAGCATGTAAGTAAGTGTCTGCTTTCCCCAAGGGGAGACTATGAAGACTATGACAATAGCGAAACTCGATGAGAATCGTATAATAATCGATTTAAACGGAATGCGTCGTCGTCATCGTCACGACACCAAATTCAGTACATACTAAGTACTGAAGGCAGTCTCAATCTAGATCAGTGGCCAACTCCCGCCTCAGAACTATTATCTGGAATCCATGATAATCTGTTCGTCCCGTCACTTTCCACCCAATTCTCTTGTAAAGGCGCAAAGCGACTTGGTTATAGTCACTGGTCGTGATTTCGAGTGCATGAAGTTTGTGGTCTCGCGCATGCAAAGTAAGGGTAGCCATGAGTTTTTCGGCAACGCCTTTGCCTTGATGCGCTGGTGCAACAAAGAGCCGGCGTACATCACCGACGGTGGGATCGGTCCGGAGACTTTTATCTGGGAGACTGTTTAGCATGTAAGGTTTGTGAGTTCCACTGATACTCACTCAGACCAATACAACCAGCGAATTCTCCTCCAATCTCAGCTACCCAAAAACCACTCGGACCTGTCGGTAGACAAGCTCCGCTTTCCGTGATGTGCAAGTTGAAGGATTTGACAACGTCGTTGAGCTCTCCTGCCAAACCCTCGTCAAGAAATATCCGAAACAAGCGTTGGAGCTTTCTGCGCTGATACCACACATAGAGGTACCTCAATAGAGATAGGACGCCAAATCCTGCCTGAATCCAGCGTATTATTCCGAGTATACCCCCGCGCATAGCTAGAAACGAGGGAAATATCTGCAAAAAAGTGATGGAGCCAATTGCAAGATATATTACACGGGAAACGTTGTGCATAATCAATCCTCTTTGATATGGCGAGCCTTCTGCAATTAATGGTATCATGTCAGGTTCAGATTGCAATGACAGATCAGGATAAATTGATGCATACGGCCAGTCATTGTAGCGTCGACGAAGTTTCGCCGAATGTGCGTCAAGTCATTTGGGTGGTGATACTGCCTGATTATCATAGCTTCTTTCTGCTTTTGAGATTGTATGGCGCTTTCATTCATCTTCGTTCAGGTCAAGATGCCAGGAGTGTGCCTCCGATAACGATGGTTTTTACTTATAAGGTCCCATCCCCTGATCACTCCGAGTATGATGGTTTTCACTTACATACAAAGTCCCATCTGACCTCTAATCACCGCTCAAACACAGCAACAGACATCTGAGCAGTGAGATCGAACCTGGCTTTGATAACCCTACTAGTATTAGGTAGTTAAAGCCCTGTCTGATTATGACTCACAGAATGTACTGCAAGCTCATCAGCTAACTGGTCAAGCATATTTTGTTTGCGGAGAATCGGTGTTCATAGGCGCCTCCCAAACGTGAGATGTCAGGCAGTGCTAACACGGAGTAAAACTCCTAGATATCCAGGATGCCCGCGACGCTTCGGCGGGAAAAATCCCCGAATCCGATGTGACGATCACGTGGTATTTTCACCATCATGGTTCGGTCAATTACCGTGACTTGTCAATGTCAAAGGTTCCTGCCGATGTACGTGGTACGCACCCTTGTCCGCCTTCAACACTTTTATCTATAGTTTGCGAGAGTGATTCGCTATCTACAGTCTTCTTGAAAAATACTACGTTGGGCTTTCAACGAAGTGCACAACCAGTGTATGGCTGGAACCTTTAGTGGCCATCTCATCAATTCTTTCCATGCTCAACAAGCTCGACATTTGGCCGCTTTCGACAACTCGAAAATAATAACGAGTGGGGCAATGTCGTTTAACGCACAGATGCATGGGGCACCAATTTTAGGCAATCAATCTACGGGCGACTACTCCTTCTCCATCGGCTCGACGCAACCTTCATTCTTCAACCCAGAGCTCTCAGAGGCCACAGCAATTAAAATTGCTACGCTACAAGCCAAACTCAACCAGAAGCTGGGGCCCGAATACATATCTCAGCGCCCCGGTCCTGGAGGTGGACCAAAGCTCACCTACGCCGAAGGTTGGAAAATCATAAATTTAGCCAATGAGGTGTTCGGATTCAATGGCTGGAGTTCAAGTATTGTCAACCTTACCACAGACTTTGTTGACTACAATGAAGAGTCAAGGAGATATAACATTGGCGCTACTGCAATCGTTCGAGTTACATTGCGTGACGGAGTTTTCCATGAAGATGTTGGATACGGTATGCTGGAGAATTCGAAGAGCAAAGGTGCTGCTCTTGACAAAGTATGTGAAATGATTTCCGTACTCCTGTCTAATCTAAGCCCCTCAAAAGTGCAAGAAGGAGGCTGTGACAGACGGCTTGAAGCGAGCGCTGCGTAATTTTGGAAATTTATTGGGAAATTGTCTGTATGACAAGGCATATACACAAGAGGTGGTGAAGATTAAGGTGCAACCGGTTAGTTCATTCCTGCTCTCGTTGACTGAGCTAAATATGAGGATCAATAGCCGAAGTTCGACAAGAGTGTATTGCACCGTCGCCCTGAATTTGAAGAGACGAAGCCTAATGCCTCAGTATCTACCTCGTCAGCGAGCTCATCAAGACTCGCTAACATAGCCATGAACCTTTCCATTCATAATACTGAGGATACCAAGCGCAACATTACTTTAACATCGTCGGCACATTCGTCCAGACTAGCAAACATATCCGCCCACCTCCCATCTAATGGCGCTGACACTCCTGCAAATCCGGTGGATGAACCACAACAACAGACTAAAGTCACATCATCCATTCCTTCGCATAGCCGTCCAGAAAGCAACGCAGCTGCTGGGCCATCTAAGCCATCTAACACGGCTAGAAACGACCTATCAACTTCCTCGTTTCCCGCCCGAGCTGCGTTGAACAATGTATCTGCATCGACATCAGTGTCGGAGAATCGTAGACCACACGCAAATCTTTCGAAGGACGCTATCTTTCCGGCTATCGGACTCGATCCTTCTAAGGTCCCTCTACCTTCACCGGATCGTCAAAATCAGGAGATCGCAAAGGAAGATGGGGACGAGTCGTACCACTTTGGCTCCGAAGACGACGCATTCCTAGCTCTCATTGATCTTGGAGAGGGCGATCTCGGTCAACCTGTCCTACCCGAAACAGATATTGGACGGCCGTTGTTTGATGATAATGGTGAGGCAGATGGTAGTCGGTCCTTTTCGAGTGACGAGGTTCAGGATCAGTCATCGGTACCCCAAGAAAGGCAACCATATGCACCAGCTCCACAAGCACCGGCGTCGATGGGGATGTTGTCAAAATTGCTACCACAGAACCAACCTCGGCAGCAACAGCGATCATCAAATCTACCGGACACTGGATCCAGACACCCACAACAGCACGGGCGCATACATAATCAGAACCAGCAGCAGAATCAGCAGCAGCAGCAACGCACATCCATGGATCGGACCAGCTCCGTATCAAACCATCTGTCTCGCAACTTGAACACAAAACAGAATGAACCGCAGAGAAGTCATCAGAACCAGAACCAACCACCAGCGCCTAATGGTCATACGCTTTCAATGACAGCGACACGGCCCTCGACGCCATCGATGGGAGGATTTCATTTCCCGCCTGGCGTTGTAAGTTCATCCATATTATTACAACGCATTTATTACTGACATGGGATGGCACACGATGCAGGATCCTCGAACGCTGCAAGGTCAACGTTCGGCTTCGGGAATAGGGACGAAAAGACCACTGGGATCTGTGTATGTTTATGCTATACTTGGAGATCCTGGTCGACTGAGTATATTGATATAGATCCTCCACGACAAACGCTAAACCGGGCATGGGATTAGGTGCGGGAGCTTCTGGAGGACATTTCCAAGTCAAACGGGAGGTGCTTGGTAGTTTGGAGTTGGGGGAGCGTGGAGATGTGAAAAGAGCACGGAGATAAATGAGCTTAGGACATTTTGACTTTGATGAGGTGTATCAATATAGCTCGCTTTCATCGTCTTGTATGCATTGTATATTTGTATCAGTAGGTGACACTCGCAATCGCTATCCACTGCCGCACTTCGAGGTTTTTGTCTGTACATTATGTACGTATGGTAATCTATGTGCTCTAACATGCAAAAATAACTTGCTTGCTTGCGTGATGTCTTATGAGCAACTCTTATTGGTCTGTGCGCCGTTAGGCTATCTCTCCGCTCTTCCTCATCGATTTTCGCCGCTCTCCGTGCTCTGCTTGCACCTTGGAGGGAGGGATGACCTTGCTGCTGCGCTGCCGGCTTGTGTCGTCGAGGGTCTCCATTCTTTTATCTTTGCCGAGACTTTCTGTGCACGCCTTATGGACCGCTGTATTGAGTCAGCAAATGTGTAGATGGGAATTGAACGCGCGGTAGTCCAGTCGCCCATTCATCTGTATCTGTTACGTTGATTTCTATTCGGAGTAACCCTAGGACGATGGATGAGATGCGCCACTGCCCGTCTCTACAAATCCTTGGAGATTACACACCAATTGCCTATGGACTGATATGCAATTCTCTGGCAGATACGCTCGTTCGTAACAGGGGCATTCGTACTGATTGGCCAGTCCAAATGGACGAGTGGTCATACAACGAAGTATCTGTTTCTACTGTTGCCATGTACACTAGGTGAGTCTGGACAACTTGAGTGATACTCTTTTTGAATCGCCATCTACATATCGTAATGCATGATCTCTATGCCAAGTTTCGGCTTGAGTCACGATTTAAAATGGTTCGCTGGCCGCTATCTACCATGACCATGTTCTTGTTCCTTTCTTCTTACCCGGTCGCGCGCTATGCTCTAGAAAAGTCATTGGTGGTCTCCTATGGGTAAATTGTGAAGTGAGAGCAATCATTCACATGATCGTAGTGGGCCGAAACTGTCGCTGTAATCATAGGCCGAATTGACGCCAGTGTCATCATGAAACAAAAACCGGGAAGATTATTATATATCGATATATTTGATTCTCATAGACCGGAGCAATCTTTGTCACTCTATGTGTTTATAGATATATCTGAAGTTGATTCTCATGGACTTTCCCACTAGGCCTACGGAGTTTTTACCCACACTATGTACTACATTCAGATGACATTCTCTGGTATTTTAGCGTTTGGTGTCAGTCATATTCATGTACTGTCAGATCTAATGTGAGGATACTTTCTCACGGTTCACCAGTTTAAACCTCATGGAGACGCACCATCACACGCGCACCGGACGAAAGTACACGAACAACTCGGAGCAGAAATGATGCGTGTGCCGTGTATTGTACATCCAGAGTCCTTCCAGAAAGGACTGGCATATTAGGATAACAACGAGAATCAGTTGAAGCGTGTGTGGGAGATACTTATTCGTTGAGAAAATGATCTACTAAGGTGACACGAGCAAATAATCACCTAGAAAAGGAGTCGATGCGGGGCCGGCGACCTGCGCGTCCGGAGCACTCAGACGTCAAATGAAGTGATGGAAGATGCCCGGACCGCACCATGACGGATAAGGGAAAAATAGGTGAACACGAGTTTGTCTCTCGACTCGCTCCGTATTTAGATACTTGATGTTCATCTAAGTCGGCCTTGTGTAGATGTTTTCGTCTGTGGAGTAAAGAAATCTAGCTGACAGGTGATTGTTCAATATAGCTTGCTCGGGGTTTGCATGTGGTCATGTCAATCTTCGTGATGACGCCAACCCAAATTTCAGAATTTTTCTACCGTGAGCACATGTACGACTGCTGTCGGATCGTCCATGGTTGATTAAGGCAATGCAAAAAACGGTACATCAATGTGGTTGTCAATTCAGTTTTACGGGCCTTACTTCCTTCCGATTACCGATTTGGCGCTTTCCTCGTGCACAGAGATCAACTCTTGAGGCTGTGCGGAATTTTCCCTGAGTATAGTTGACACATGTATAATCTGTAGTCCAAGTGACGGTCGATGTGAGAATTTTTGCTTCCGTTTAGGCTATGTGAAAATCTGTTGACAGCCATCGCTGTGATTAACGCGCCGTTTGGTCATGTATAAGTACTGGCGCACTCCAAGGGCCCGAGTAGACCAGCGCAAACTCCAAAAACATGTCTTCGACGATACCCATACTACTTTTCAGCATCGCAGCATTAATCGTTTGCCTTCTTATGGTGATGCACATGTACAGGAGGAAGCGTATGCTGAGAACCAATTATGATCTAGAAAAGCAAAGTATGTATATCACGACTTGGCCTGAGTCATATGCAAATTTCTGACATATCATCGACTGCGCAATCTAGATATGAGCACAACATTTTCATCAGCATCGAGCGAGACGATACATAGCCTCTCGGGTGCGGGTTCACGACATGACGATCAGTATACTTCTCCTCCCGCATACCGGTATTCATTGACAGGAAGGTTTGACGCTCCACCTCCAGCAGTAGTAGCTTCGCGGGGAGATGATAATGTGGAAAGGCTTCGCGTGGAACTGGAGAGTCTCAGGCGAGAGAGGGAGATGTCGCAGAGATGAGTACAGATGCAGTATGAGCAGCAGTCGAGATAGTCCCGGGCAGAAGTAAGGTATGGGGGCGGTGTAGGTTGAGAGGTTGAAGTGATTGACGAGATGAGATCACGGGTGCATAAGTTGTCCCAAAGTATTGTAGCGTCTGAACCAGTATACACTATGCGAACGATTAATAGTGCAATACACTTTGAATGCCAATAATCAACAAGTTATCGAAACTTGAAGCTTGGAGCATCTTTAAACCGTCTGATATCATAACAGTCAGAAATTTGGAAATTGCTTATACTTACTGCGATCTGTAGGTCAACATACTTATGAGGCTCGGAGCAAGCTCGAGCCAAAACCAGCTGGCAGCGAGTTTCGGAGTATGAAAAACTGCCAGCCAGGAAGTAGAGGCCACTAATGACGACAATGAAGTATTGAGTCTCAGCGTCGACCACAGGTGGAGGGACAACTGAGTGTCAGGTCGAGTGACGCAAACGTAAGTAGTGAAGGAAGGTGACAGATAGAGACCCTGAGGTTAACAAAACCTGATTCCGCCACGGTCACGGGTGCTAGCCAGACCATGGTTGAGATTAGGCGCATCAAGGCCACCGCGAGTGATTGAAGGAAAACAAGGGCACCACACTTGGACCAACACCAGGGCCGTCTCTTTGTCTCCGTACAAAGAGACAATGGACTCAATATAGATAGTATATATATCGCACAGAGACATTGAGCACCCTCAGTTATTTATACGGAAGACTGAGGGTGAGCCACTGAGCCACTCGCATTATCTATGCACAGACGAATACTTACCTAGATCATAGATTGTACTCAACCGTACTTAATCTAGGAAAAGAATGCAGTCATTTATATGGAAGACTGAGGATTGTACTCAACCGTACTTAATCTAGGGTTTCACTTCCAACAGACCATGAGTCAAATAGAAATACTTAAGGTTGAGGACAATCATGTTCATCCAATGAAGGCTTGGGGAGCGTGATTCTGCGTAACAAATAAAAGTAGATTTAAATAGCAATTCAGGACAGTATTCAATGGGAGATCGGCTTTCAATAAAATGTTTTTTTTCCTAGCCTCGATTTGGTCTCGATAGATGTTGCCCAACACTAATTCATAATCCCAGATTCCTTTGCTCGCTGTGGATAGGATAAGATAGAATAGCATAGTATTATCGGTGCGGTCCACGCATGATCAGCTGGGGCCCGTACTACATGGCAGCATAGGTCGCGTACCACGTATGCTACGGACATTTCTACCTTCGGGCGGTGCGACGGTGGGAATCATGATTTATAAAGCTAATGTGAGTCAGCTAGAGTTGCCATACTGAGGGCATGGGCGAGGTCGTGTGTTCATTTACCGAACACAAATTGGCTATTTATAAAGCAGATGTTCCGAACCTGAGGAGTTGAAAAATGATAATGACTCGGGACGCCCTCATGCTTACATTTAGCTCATATTCTTCCGACAGAACATAGAAGAAGACGAATCTGCTGAAATTACCGAGAACAGTTCGGCTGATTAGACACACCAGATCTAACAGTAAAGTTTCTTTGCGAGAAGGAAATCGACAAAAATTTAAGCAAGGTCGGGATAGGTCGGGCCCGGGTTTTCCCCGCAGAATCAGTCGATTCCAAGAGTGGTGCCCGACCGGGAAGGAGCTCTCGGTGGCCGAGACTATCAATTTGAATTGAGTCTTGACACTCCTTTTGCAGCATTTCTCTATCTCTTCTGTTCTAGATCTAAAATACTGTCCAAACCTATATATAACACACCCATTGGAGATGAAATTTCTTTCTGGGTACTTGCCAAGGAAACAGGATTGGCTACAAGTTACTCACGGTGCGTAGCCCTTGACAGGTCTGCTTTCGAGCACGTGGCTGGACTGCTCCGGAAGTTGGATGGGCCTAGATCGAACAAGGCACTTTGCAATTGCTTTACTAACCAGAGCTGGAGATCATTAATTTGTTTAACAGGCATCACAATTAATTGTTGGTTATATACGGCAAATTGGGACCTGTGGCGTTACTTAATGTTGTAAGTACCAGTGGAGTTATGGTTCGATTGGCGCGCGCGTAAGGATCGAAGCTAGACGCCATGTTAATTTATGTCGAAATTTCGGATCCTTGATTCTCGAGACCACATGACGTTACAATTTGCAAAGCACAAGTAACAAAGAGCTTGCGGCGCCGTGTGCTTATCAGATTCGACGTGTCGGATAGCTATCGGATATGGCTCAATTTTTGCATGTGCTAAGTATGAAGATGGTAAGTAAGCGCTCTTCATTCACGATCTCTAGGAAGCTTCGAGTTATACATGAAAGGACATTGCCACGACCAAGACAAGTCAAAAGACAGCGTGGACAGTCAGTTGAGGGGAAAGATAATCTGAGATAACGGACCGGTGAGAAGTCGATCGCGTGATTTGGCGAACCCCTGAAAAATGGACCTGAAAAGATCAAGTTTGTCCTAACTTGGTCACAACAGTACTGACAGACGAACTTGCTCTCTTCTTTCAGACCGCCTCTGCTGTCATGGATTCCCATGAGCACCAGGAGAAGGACTTTCTCTCCACAATTTTCAATGATAACCAGCAGAACTACATGTCGTATAACCAGCAGCCGAACCAGCAGCCATCGATGCCTCTGCCAATGAACCAACCACTTAACGTGGACATGCTCAATAACCTGATGTCCATGCAAGGCATAGAATCGACGCCGACATCGCCGACATCGCCTCAGATCAATGCACAGACACTGCTTGAGCAGCATTTCAAGCTGAGTCAGTTGCATCAGCTGCAGCAGCTTCAGAACCAGATTTTTCAGCAGCAGGTGAGTCATATCGCTATTCTTCTTCCAGAATCTCTATGCCTGTAGGAGAATGAAATGAACCAGCGGCAGCGGTCCATCAGACGACGAGGAAGTTGCGGATATGGATCGAATCCATGCTGTGTGCATGCTTCTATCGGAGTTTTGGAACCTTGTTTGACTACTCTTGTTAAAACGCAAAAGCAGAATCCAGGCAGTTGTACGCCTCGAACAACGGAGTTCACTTCTATGAACTATTTTCCTTTTATCTCCCGTTCTATCTGGAGTTGCAATAACATGTTACTGACTTCGCAAACATTAGATTGCCCTTATAAGCAGTCAGACTCCAGGTATCGTGTCGATTTCTGGATCTGTTGAGTCATCAAGAGAGGTGCAGAATCAGTATAATGGTCTTCCCACTCCTGGTTCGTTTTAAACTTAATTATTGATCGCCAAGTTTACCACGATATATCGCCAGGCCCCTCTGCTGAGATCCATGCTCAACAACCTTCAATGGACTTTGTGTCGCCTATAGTCCTCTCCAACACTTATCTCGATTCCCAGTCACAGCCGCCTTCACAACTTTCAACCCAGGAGCCATTCCGGTCTGATATTCACATGAGGCCAATCAACCTTCCTAATACCCATCCCATAAACACTAACTTCAATGGTGCACCCCGCGGATCAACCTCTGCACCTGAGCATATCGCCTTCCGAAACAGTCTTCCTTCCCCTTCAGATCTCGATTTCGATATCTCACCTCTCACCAGTCCATGGCTTGGTGCGCAACAACACCTTCACCCAGCGGGCATAAACTCTTATCCTCCCTCGAATAAACGTGGTGCTTCGTCGAGCGGTGATGAGGGTAATAGCATGCCGTCTCGTAAAAGACAGTCCCCTGCCATTCGCCCCACTAATACCAGTATCTTGGGAAACGGAAGCGGGGCCAATCAGAAGAAATACAACCGGGTAACTAGATCTACGAACTCGACTCCTTTGATAAGGTCGACTAGATCACGGAAAGGGAGCATTGCGGGAGAAATCCTTACGGGAGAAATACACGGAGACTCTCCGTCCCCCGTTGATTTGTCTATGCCACCGCCCGCCCCACCCGTACTTGTATCTCCAGCATCGTCAAGTAGCTCGCCAGGTCGGACCTCGGGACAGCCAGATTCATCCCTTCCGTTCAACCCACACTTGACCCCCGTAACGCCAGCGAGCATCATGAAGCTTGGGTCCCTAGGCATCAACAGTGGCATGGCGCCTCCATCGAGGCAGATTGTCCCGCTCAAAGTTGATGCGACGGGCAAAGGAGCTGCAAGTACAAGTGCGAGCGTGCCTACCGCCACCTCCACCTCCAAGCCGAAAGCCGCCGTCTCGGCAGCTAAAAACGCCCGCAAAGGATCTCTTGTTAGCCCCAGCTTGAAACCCATCCTACCTGGTACGTACGCGTATCCACCCTCTTAATGATTATGGAAGATGAATTCACCAATATCACGATGCAGCCGGTTCAAGCCCCCATTCCATATCTATCTCCATTCCACCCCTACAAGCTACCGCGCCCGTGGTACAGGTGCGCAAAACATCGCACAAGGCTGCAGAGCAGAAACGACGCGACTCGCTCAAAACGGCGTATGACGATCTCCGTCTGCTCCTTCCGCCTATCCCGTTGCCGACTGACGAGAAGTACCCGACCGATGAAATTCTCCCCGGCGCACTGCCTCCTCGTGGGCCGCCTAAAGCAGGCGGTGAGGGTCCGAATAAGAGTGTTAGTAAGTTGCAGTTGTTGATGTGTGGTAATGAGTACATCAGGGTGTTGAAAGCCCGGGTGGAGAGACGGGATGAGGAGATTGAGAAGCTGAGAGCTGCTTTGGAGACGAGGATCAAGATGGGCCCGTCGCTTCTTGAGGCCGAGGAGGATGTGGATTTGAGAAAGGATTTGGACGTAGTAGAGGCACTTGGAGGCGGTATACTTGGTTTGGGCATGGGTGCGTCCACGGCTAACACGATCCTTCCAATTGCAGAGGATGAAGGCGGGGACGATGATCCTGGTGGGGACTAACATCAACTGAAACGATCAATCATTTTGGTTCAACCGATGGCCAAACGAGTGTAGGATGGACAGGGCTGCCAGAGGACCGGCATCATTATACATAGCTCGTTTCTAGGCTTGGTCAAAGCTTAGAATGAAGTTAATTTATATGTTAAAATATACTACCGTGTATCGTTATGATGTATTAGATGGTTTATGTGTTCACAAACTTGGACTGTGGAGTGTGGGTATGGGAACTTTTTGAAATGGATGTGTACTCGATAGGGACGTTCAAAGCTGGGGGCAATTTCACAGCTGTAAGTTTGCGTCCCAACTAGATCACTGCTTTGACGTGATTTTCCTTGTTCAACCGACTTTTCACTGGGCATCCATGCATCAACCTTCGCACCCACGTTCTCCATCTTCTGTGCCTCCACCTCGCTCTCGTAGGGTCAACACAGTGTTATTTCCTGCATTGCTTAATCTCTAAATCTCGTTTCCCTCATCTTTTCTAATTGATTTAATTTACGCATTAGCGCTTATATGATCTAATCAGTGTTCAGAATCAACAAGCGGTCACATGAGTGTCGACACAGACAACACAGTGATTCTTCAGGATTCTCATGGGGATATTGTATCGAGTAAGAATTCGCCTTAGGTAGTCTCCATATCCGGTGCTTGATTTTCCATTCTAGGCTTTTATTAATACGGTATCATTGATTGGCAACAATTTTATGATTGTATCAGGTCCATTATATGTGCCTCTACACCCTCTTGGGCCGTCTTCAAACCTGATAACAACGCGCCTAACCGACAAGGACCCTTTGTCCCCCGGGTCCGGATGTCCCAGCCCCAGAGGCCAATGTACTCCTTTCCCCAAGTATCTGATTTATGTGTATACCACTGCGTCGATGTTTTCTCATACTTCTTTGCAGGCGGCAACCCGATAGATGTCACGTTGACCAGTCAACATCCTCGGCCTCGCCACCAAACTGTTTCCAACACTGCATCTAGGGTATGTCGTATACCCTCTGAATGCCCGCTATAACTGGATTTACATGTAGGGCGAGCATTATTGAACACGCGTGCGCAATCGGGACCCTTGTTGCCTCTTGTCAGGCCAGCTAGTCGAAGGGAAAAGATTTACTCGCTTTGCATCCGCGCACATTTTTCCGCGGGCCCATTCTGGGGAAGTGCGTACTCCTTAATGCTTAATCTCATCTTTCAACCAGTATTAAGTGCAGAGGCTTCCCTAGTTGTATTACTGATACTGCTCCCCTTGTGGAACTTGGGGGTTATACTAAGATTGACTCGCTTCAAAACATAATGCTCTTTCGTGTCGATCTGCATAATGCATGGGATAATTATCAACTTGCTGTCAATCCTGATGTATCTGTTATCTTATCCATATACAGAGTTTTAGTTCTTATGCAGACTTTCACAGCGTGGACACGTCATTATCCCCTTTATACAATGGTTTCCAAGATATTGCTGGAAGGACTCTCAAACTCGATCATATTACGGACTTCACTATAGGTCCCTTCGATGATTTTCTCCGAGATTACTTTTTTCAAGCAGTTCTGAAGAATATGAAGGGTAGTGGTGAACCAACCTGGGATTATGAAGACGCACTTGGACCTGTCAAGGTCCGATGTGTGGGGTGGTGAAGAGGGTTGTGAGCACTTAGAATTCGAGTTGGCGCTCAATTCTATGGAATGTCGGTTGCGCAGGAATCTATCTCTTGAGATCTCAGCGCTCAGCCTTGCTTTGATGGAGATCCATGTACCCTTAGAGAGCTTATTGTAATCAAACCTGTACTTATACAGAGAATAAAGTATTTATTGCGATTCAACTTATACCAGCACAGAAAATACAGTATTCAAATGATTGGCTTGCTGAACGGAATTCTCCAATATATCGTATGCAAAAGCAGATTTTTCATTTGGGTCTGGCTTCGTTCTGTCTTCTTCTTTATCCACCTCTACCACTTTCACTTGCAGTGGCGATACAAAGCGAGGCCTTCTCACTATTATGGCCTGCAAAATGAGCTAAATAGTGGTCCAAGAATCAATACATATTCTCAACGAAGCGACTGTCACGCCTACGACTAGTCTCAAGATGATGACATGACCTTAATTGGAAACGCTATTACAAATCGAGAAACGAAGAAATAAGGAGTTTAAAAGGAGAGGGAGTATGGTATGTACTTTGAACCTATATCTTTTCGCAATCCAGCACCAAAATATTCTACAAGCACCTTCAATCCTACTTTTTTAACGAGATAGAGTGAGTACCGGGCTACAGGCACAAAAGTGCAGCTTAGTAGCCGCCGCCGATACCATTCACCTTGTCCTTTAAGGTCGAAATGAACTGCTGGTAGCTCGGTAGCACGTCCGCACGATCCTGAATGAGCCCCGAGAGTGCCCAGAGACGGAGCGGCGGCTCGCCATCGTCTTTGACCACGTAGAGGTGGGGGTAGTACACGCCGCGGCGCATCTCGCGTGTCTTTTGGATGATGGCGTTGACGCGCTGCGAGAAGGAGTTATCGAGAACGGGGAGTGTAGTCTGAAAGAACGACGATCAGCGCTCCATGCAAGGATAGATAGTGCAATAAGAGACATACTTTGCCACCGCGGAGGGCTTCGTAGTTGGGAAGGTTGAAGACATCCAGGACGAGTTGTGGGACGGCATCCCTGCCCACATAAAGGAAAATAGTTTGACCATCCTCGATGAGGAATAGACCATGTCGTTCCAGACGCTCAGACGTAAGAGGAAGAGCAGGCGGCATAATAACACCATTTTCGCCAACGGTTCCAGCCTAGGACTGAAATTAGTACTAAACGGAAAGATGAGCGATAGGTCTTACCTCGGGCGGCATATTGTGCAGTGAATAAAAAGTAGGGTAAATGTAGGGAATAAGGAGCTGTGAAGGTAATGTGGTCAAGAGGCACTGGGAGTAGGCCCTGATATCGGGGGGTATCTGTGCACTTTGGCGTATGCCGACCTGAGAATGTTCGTCAATGCAGACACCAGTGAAAACAGGAAGGGACTTGGCTTACGTTCTTCAACAGACCGAGAACCAAAACAGGCAGCATCTTCATGTTGTCTGAGATGGCCAACTGCGCACTGGCGCCCGCACCACCAGCAGTCATATTCGTCTTGTACGAAACAAGGATATCAACAAGTTTCTGGAAGATGTAGTCCCTGCTGTCCTCGAGCTTGTACGTAACGGCCCTCTCGACGGCCTTGTTGGCAAGGAGCGTGCCAATGGCGACCTGGTCCGCGGACGCAAAGATCTCGGAGACGTTGGAAGTGGTGGGTAGGGCGAGAGTGATAACTCGAATGCGACGTTCACCTTGACGTTACCTGAGCAAGGTCAATGTGAAGAGGACGTAATTTTAGACGCACCGTAGCATGTCGTGTGAAGCACTGCAGTCTGGAAGGCGACAAACGGCGAAGTGATGGATTCCTCGATCTGTATTTCAATAGCGTACGACTGATCCAGGGGCACGGCCGGCATGGCTAGTAGGTCTGTCGAGCGCACGAAGAAGTTGCCGTGGAACGAAGCCATCCGGAGTCCTATATGAGACATATTAGAGATTTCACAGAGGAGACAAGACTGAAGATGACACACCGCGCGAAGCACGTACACGCATAACGGCTTCCAACATGATCGGCATCGCCAAGACCTCTCCAAACTCGTGAGCAAACTTGACTGCATCCTCCGAGCGTCCTGCGTTGAAGGCGGGGTAATAGTATGTCTGACCAGAAGTATAATGGGGTAGGAACGCTAAGGGACTGATTGAGGAAAGTAGTGAGAAGGAATACCATTCTCATACCAAGACTTGCGACATCAGTGTACCCTGCACTGAACAAGAACATGTCAACGGAGACATGTGCCCTTGAGCACTCTATAGCGAAGGTCTTGTAGAATGGAGAGGCGGCCTGGAGAAGGGCAGATTCCTAAAGAATGGTTGATTGTTGAGTCAATCAGATACTCAACGGGGCGAAGAAGATACCTTCGCTGTACCAAGGACCTTGGGATCTTCTCTAGGTTTCAGCGCACCAGCACCAAGACTAGGTAAGCTCGAGGATAGCACCATGATTTTACCACCAATGGGAGACTGGATATACCGGTCAGTCATAGAGGACATGGCAAAGTAATCAGCCATACCATCAATTTGAAGCCAGCCTGAAGAGCAGGTCCCATTGCACTTCCAACGATGATATTATCCTTAAACATGTCAGGAATTCTGCCGAGGAGCGTTTCCAAGGCTGATCGTGATTCCGCGAGGTTGACCAAGAGATCGGTGGGTTTGGGAAGGAAAACGTCCTCGATGTCGGATACAACGAGCATTGTTGCATCAGCACTTCCGGGCTAGCAACGCGTCAGGGTTTCTGCCAAAGAATTTGACAGGTGAAAGGACTTACGGGTAAAGAGAAGAAGTACAGGGAAACATCGTAGCAGATGATGGCAATTTTTGTCCTCTCGTCCTCGTCCGGAAGACGGTCCAAGTTTTCAAGAAGCGCACGAGTAGCAGTGGCGACCATGCCTTGAGGATTCATTAGAGGGAATATTGAATATAACAAAGGAACGTTCTCTGACCAGATTGAACAGCCGAATGGCTAACGTCGATCAAGAAAACATATACAGAAGGTTGAGGGGGCCTGACCATATACTCCGTTGGAGCGACAAATTCGACAACGGAGCGATTGAGTTCGGCACGAGCCCACCGGTCTCCAGGTTGATTGCGAACCTGGTCCCAATCAAAGAGCTGTGGTACTTCGTTGGCCATATTACACATGCAGCATCTCCAACTACACAAATATTAGCATTGTACAGGTAAAAATAGCTCATTGTACACATACCGATTGCCGCCATCGATAAATTGCACATATGGGTTGATGTACGTCCTGCACCGCCGACAACGCGCAATGACAGTATCTGTGATCAAAGGAACAGGTTCTTCGCCTTCTTTGAGAGAGCTGTAGGGGGTGATGATGAGCGCAAGAGGGACCTTTGCCTTGCTTAAGAGAGAGGAAGAAGTAGGGATGGCATTCACTGTGCAACGCTTGTATGATGGATCGGCATTTGCGAATGGAGAAGGCGATATACACGAGTTGGGAGGAAGACGGATCTCAGGGGGTGCGCGGTGAAGTTCGCGTGGTTCCGGAGGCGACGTTAGCAAGTTTGTGGTATATAGCTGGAATTGTTTGTGTCCCCCCATGCCCATCTGGCCGAACTGACCCGCAAGCTGATCAACGGAACCCTGCGCGTATCCCTGCTGGGATTGACCGTATGCCGGTCCATTGATGTACTCAGGTTCTTGGCCAGGTTGATAATACGTAGATTGTGTTGCCTGTTGGGAAGCGAATTGCTGCTCGCCCATCAGACCAGGCGTGAATAGCTGTCCACCCACTGCAGGCTGCTGCTGCTGATGCTGATGCTGCTGTCCTCCTGCTGAACCATACGACGGATCGGCAAGGCTGTCACCACCGTAGTAAACCTGGGTCTGGCCTGCCGCATACTGGCGTCGTTTTGAATGATGAGCAGCTGGAGCTTGGGTGGCCATGGGCTGTTCATCTGGGACTTGTGAGCCTGCCGGAGGGACTTCCCATTGTGTACGTCCGGTAGCAGTTTCTAATATGGATTAGCGAGATTCCCCTTGTTCAATAATGGATCAGTATACCAATGAACAAGTAACGTTGGTGGGTTGCATCCCTACAAGCGATTTCAACATGAATTCAAGGAAGTATCAGGGAAATTACACACCATCCAGCAGCCCAACCAGGAGGCAATTGCGCGGCAGGAGACGCCATAGTCGAGATAAGTGGACGTGAAGGAGATTGCAGCAATAAGAAGCCACGTCCTGGGAATACAGCTACAAACAAAGACACGTCGGAGTGACATATCACAGCAAAATATCGCGCCGCAGCTGTCATTGTGCGACGTGTCGAGCACATCTAACGCGTTACGGACACTGTTCAATCCTGAGTAGGTGGTACGTGTGCTTAGGATCATCCAGAAGGAAATCCATGACAACGACCCAACCTTTGTCGGATAGCAGCGTTCACTTTGCCCAGTGGGCTTTGCTGCCCGTGAGCATGACAATGTGTGTCAGCTCGTCTCAAGGCGGAAAGCATAGTGAGTTCCACCCGGCCGGCCCCATCCGTCTGGCAGCGATGAATCTGTATGCCAACTAGACGCGCATTATCGGTGTCACTGTAGTCCTGCGCCACATGCATTGTGTAGCTCCTGTGGCAATACGCCCGCATGCGTTCGTCGAAGTTTATGATTAAATCCCACAACCGCTTTGATGGCCTGGTCACTAGACCATCATGACATTCATTTTCAAAATGAGAAGGTACCGTTACAACAACCACGATGTCTACGGGAACGGGTGTTGTGAGAGAAATCAGTCATGACAAGCTCTGGTAGGCGAAAGCTGATTGTCCAAAGGAGAACCATGTCACACCATCCAAATTAAACTTGCACATTGTGGATGTCAGGAGTAAATATGATCTTATAGAACGCTCTCGGCTGCACAGGAACCGGCCGATGATGGTTACCAGCAGGATGACAGACGAAGAATTACTTGGGGCTCCGCACCGCACCGTATTACGGGTACGACCGTAAGAATGATGGGTTAAGACGTGTAGAATTTAAGAGGACTCGGACCGTATGTACCTCAACGGTACGGTGCGGGTTAGTTGACGGGTGTCATGCAGGTTACGGGAACTGGCAGTGAATGCTATAATTAATATACATATTGTAAAGCATGAAAATCAATAAATCACATAACTTTATAATAAGAAGATTTAAAGAAGGGCATGAATGAGGAGAGGAGGTAAGATGGAGCAGATCAACTTCTATTTAGCGCTTACGGAGGTCATTTTTGGCCTTCTCATGTTTGAAGTGGAACTTCTTCTTAACCACATATCATCCGAACACGAATCGTCCTCGGGTATCAAGCTGGCACGCGCAATGGGATTGTATCACGACCAACAGAGAAAAACACGCTTAACCACAGCGGATCCTAAAGGAGAGAACTGTGAGCATGTTTTTGTCAACATATTTACTGATGTACCTACCAGGAAGTGAAAATATGTCCCGAGCAAGGCGATGTGAGTTTGGAAATCGAGCTCAAGTTTCGAAGACCTCTTGATGCAAGTTCCAATACTACAGCAGCTCAAATGTTGTGGTTCGACATTCTTTTTCGAGTTCTTGACAAATATATCAAGTTCCTCGGAAGAACTTCACTTTTTGTTCTCGCCAGCACATCCGTCAATGGTTACCGGAGAAATTTGATGCTGTTACACGGTTGGACAGCATATCTAACCTGGGTTAGTACTTCTTCCAGACAATCTGTGCGAAAGCGGAAGGATTAAGATTGGATGACGTGATCGACTATAATGAGAAAGTTTAAACGTTGAATCCATACAAAATTGAGTAATTTTCAGGTACTCACCGACTTGATCTGTCCGAGTTTGATAGTTTCCTCATACCATATGTGGAATCTGTGACAACGGCGAGCAATATTTCTGGAGTGCGCCAATAGATAGAGAAGCCCTTTACATGGTCTAGAGTAACATATCACCATAAGAACCAAGGACTTCTTTCGAACTCTCAAAAACACATCTGCTAGTCCATGCCAGAGAATTAGCTTCCAGAAGGCCCCTTCAAGTCAAGATGGCAGCTCCATGTTGTGCATGTAATGTATTGTGAAGTGTCAGCAAATGCAGAAGCAGCCAGAAGCATAGCAGACGCGAAGGAAACAAGGCGAGCATCCCAGGAAGGAAAAGGGAATAACCTGGCAGAAGATTCCTACTCATGCTCATACGGTGTTTTGCCCCATGTTTTTCTGGTCAAACTGGCCTTTGATCTAGACGCTATCCATAATACAGAGTCTGATCACCCAATATTATAATTTTGGTAGACCAAGCAAGATCGCATTGAGCAGCGGCTAGATTTCACCTCTCACTGATGGAGCGTCACGGTCGAGGGTAGCCTTGTGCTGAGGAGCTCACTAGGTGGAAAAGAATGGAATCATCAGCAAAAAGTCACCCAGCATACTTGGCCAAACATGGGAGAGTCAAGGCAAGCATATTTTCTAGTATTGTAAAGCCAAAGTAAGACATAGGGACTTTCCATGGCCAGGGGTGGGGAGCCTCGGAACTATCGAAAGAGACACCTTGATTTTCTTGCCATACAGATAGAAAGATATACCATCTTGACTTGACTCCCTACTTTGGACAAGATGTCCTTGATACCATTGCATACTGGTGATGATGGGATCGAGGTTCATTGGATGACTCGTGGCTCGAGGTTGCCAGTGAGTGTGTACACGTATGGCAACCGGCTGGAACTCGATTGTAATGAATCATTGTCATCTTGACTTGCCAGTGGATCCGGATATCATCGAAAAATCAGAATTGTAACACTACTACAGTAAATTGATTCGATGTATTGAAATTATCGAGGCTTATATGCACAAGGACGATCTCAACTTCAGGTTCGACATCGAGCTTTACAATCAGGATAGATATCCATCCTGGAAGGCAAATAGCCAAATATTCAAGAGAAAACAAGATGAAATTTCGAACGACGCCGTTTATACCTGCACATTCTCACTAGAACGAAATTGTCAGCAAGCAATTTGAACCAGCAGAATGCTTTTGACATACGAAAACTCGCCGATGACATTGCCGGCGGGGAAGTATTCACAGACAAAGTACTTAGCTTTCTACTCACCAGCCGCGATCTGTTAATAGTCACTGGGGAAGAAAACTCAGAAATCACGTACTCCGAAAGAAGGATCGAAGATGCCATCGCACAGTTGTACAGCGCATCCAAGCTCTGTGGTACTCTTCCAAACAACCTGTGTAAAATGAGAAGGAACAGGATTGGACGGATCGTAGTCGACTGGAACAAGAACATCTGTACCCATATAACATTGAGTGATTGTCAGATACTCACCGACTTCATCCGTCCAAGATTTGACAGCGGCCTGAATGTCGTAGGCGGAACCTGTGCCAGCGGCGAGGTTTTCTGTATTGCAACATTATGTGAACCCTTGACGTGGTCATAAGCAACATACCACCAAAGGGACCAAGGATTCCTCCCGAATGCTCGAAGACACATCCGTTAGCCCACGTCTGAGCTTTAGAAGCCAAAGTGGTATTCCAAGTCAACGGGACGGCTCCGTGTTGGGCACGGACTGTGTTGTGAGAGGAAAGGTAGGTGTCAATATCACCATTTGTTGTCTGAGCAAAGGCAAAAGCAGCCAGAAGCACACCAGTTATAAAAGAGAGGGGACGCTTCATGTGGAAGAGACGGTCTGCGAATGTTTCTAGCCGCGCTTAAAAGAGGTTTTCTCTGCTCACTCTGGTCTTTGGATCATACACAATTAGGCATGCTGTAAGTGCTGTGTATCATGATCCATCTGATGGCCCACTTGGATGATCTTGATAGGTCGATGACTACCAAGGAGTGGCTAAAATGAATTCAGCTTTTGCGCTTGTTGTAGAAGTGAAGGGCAATATCGGACTGAGAAAGTTGGTTGGGATGGTGAGCTTAAATCGGACATGTACGCTTTACCAACAACCAGACTGCGGCTGAACAACCACCCATTTAAATTTTCTGCTAGGAACCGGAGGAAATGATTTAATGTGTTGCAAAGCAACAAGTTAAACATCATGCATCATCAGCATCATGATGTAAGCCTTGTGAGCCAACAAACAAACATGATGTCCGACACCCTGTGCCGGTAAGAAGGGTGCTAAGTTCTACGAGACCCCAGAACAGCAATGAACGTGCACAGTGCCACGTTCTCCATCATCATTCGTTTCTGTCATCGGACCGTGAGATTAGCAAAGGACAGTCTTCAGCGGAGCCCTCTAACTCTGAAGAGACACGGCATAGCCAGCATTCCCATCAGGCTTCGCGATTCTACTTGATGGTATAGTACACACGCGAGGAATGAATCCATTGAAAAGTATCGCGCACGGAGAGACATATTAAACACACTCCAGACGAGACACTTGATGTATGCGGGAAACTTCTTGCGGGTGCGCCGCGGCCAACTGCATATGGCTGATCGTACCTGTCAGCGCTCAGCTTTACACTACTATTCCTCTTTCGTGTCATCGGAATGCAGTTCGCTGAGAATGTACTTGCTCCATAATTCCCGAGATACTTATTCCGTTCTGTTCGGCACTCAATCTACTTCGCTCGATATGATCCCATGGCGAGTTTGGGGAAGTTCACAAAAATTCTTCGAAAGAATTCCGGCTCTGAGACAATGCAGATTTTGTGAGTGTCCTGCTCGTTTTGCTCCCGATTCCCAATCATTGCTGGACTTGGCGGATCGAGATGTCGGACATGATCGTAGGGCACATTATGACCAAAACGGTAAAGTTTTCTGTCGACATATGGGTTACTCTTCACTACGTTCTATCAATAATTTTCACATACATCTGTTTTCTGTAGGAGTACCACACCTACGACCTGGGAGCTTGCCTTCAAGGCGAGTAAACCCAAGTGAGCCGTCGGCATGGCTAACTTGTTTTGAACACGCAATGAAGGGGTTCTGAGTGGGTGGCGTACATAAAGACGACGGGATAGATGCTAAAGGTTATTCACTATTCCGTACTAACGAGACAGCAACTCAAAAGTATCTCAAAACTTCATATTTCCCCTTTGTCGGATAGACTCGCCTTTGTAGTAGATCCAAACGGGAAATGGGATGCCCAATAGTATTGCAAGTCCAGCGAGGAGCTGTCAACGTAGCAGCAGTTCAGCAACTGCGGTCAGTATGGTGAAAGAGGCAGAATTACCGAGTTGCCGCCTCCCAACCCTAGACGGTCGAACATTTGTTGGCCAAACAGGGGAACACAAACCCCAGGGTAGAGCGCAGAACCTGATGAAGGAGTGAACTTTCGCAATACAGAGAAGTGTCGCACGGGATCGGGATCGTACGAAGGCTGCAGCTATTGCGCTAGCGGCAAATTCAAATGCATCGGCGAGATACAGCAGGATAGGAAGGCTAGTGATCTATGAGATCATTCTGCAAATCGCGAATGATACACTAGGGTGATACCTACGTTGCGACCATAACCCCTGAACAAGCAGGCTCATGAGATCTTTGTCAAGGAGGGAGGACGGACGTACCAAATCCGAGAATCCCGGAACCTAGAATTGGCGTGATCCAATGCACTTTAGCCCGACCAGACCATCCGTACCAGCTGAATGACGTATTACTGGATGGTTATTGTTAGGAACCGATAGACGCACAAGAGCCCTATAGGAATGAAAAACGATCCAATGAATAGTGGTGGCATGCGCATTTCAGGAGTTCCCTTCCCACCCCGCTTGTCTGCTATCTGTGTGCAAGTGTCGAATTCGGCGCAAATCGAGTAGTTTCATAATCCACTAACATGTCTGTAGATCTTGTCCGCGAATTTTGCTCCCGTGATAGTTGCGACGAGGAACCCAATTCCGAGGCCGAGGTAGGCAAGACCGCTGATGCCGGGACTAAAGCCATACGTGTTAGCGAAGAATGCTGTGGCAGAGTATTATCAGCTTGTTGGAGGGTCATTTTGATGGGAACTCACTAGGGTATGTGACGAACATCAGATAGTAGATTCCTTGGAGTCAAGCATGGGGATTAGAGGTTGTCGTTCTCAATAGACACTAGAAACACACCAGACATACTGGTAACAGACGGAATAGTGAATACCAAAAGACTGAAAGACAAAAGTAGATAATGCATGACTTACAATGCAAGATACAGACCTAGGACAAACAACGTGAAGCAAGAAAAAAACATCTTTATGGGACGCGTAAAGCTCATTCACATGAATGCTAGTCTCCCGTTAGTTCTCTGCACGAGTGCGGCGTGCACTTTGGCGATGTTGTCCTGATCACGGGACGCGAGGGCTTTACGATAGCGAGGGCTTTACGATAGCGAAGAACGGGCGCATAGGTCTCAACAGAAGTATACCGAATAGAGCCATGACTCCGCAGATGACTGAAGCAATGGTACGTAGTTGAGATAAGGAGCACTAACTTTGAGGCGGTGATGAAGTTAACACTCACCAGCGATGACAATGAATACCCACTTTATACCGACAGTCTGTGAAATGAAGCCGCCCGCAATGGGTCCGACGGCTAGACCTACCAGTCAACACGGTGGATATCATGTCAGATTCGATATTTTTGCAGGCATGAAGTAGCTTACCTATCAATGGAGCGAGAGAGAACAATGCCATGGCAGATGCTCTGTCACGCTCTGTGAAGAGATCGCTTATTGAACCCCCACCGGTTGCTAAAGGGCCACTACCCGATAGCCCCGCTACATTTCGTCAGAAAATGTGCTAGGATAACAAGGGAGGACATACCTAGGAAACGGAATCCAACAAGCTAGTTGGTGATTGGAGCGTGTGCACAGCCTAGGCTAAAGGCCATCGAGAGAACGTTACAGATATTGAATACCTATAAGTGACAAGAGTTGTTAGTCGCGTTGAGTGATATTAATTAGACTCACGTGTGTTCGACCATACATTTCCGTCAAGGGAGCTAGGAATAGAGGCTATAACGATTCAAGTTTGTGAAGTATGATACGACCGAAACAAAATCGCTCACACCAAACGCAAAGGACGACAGAAATATGCTCAATGTCATTGTAAGCACCGTAGGATTCAAATTATTGTATTTCGTAGCAATTTCAGGCAAGCCAGGCGCCATCATTGAGCTCGACAACGGCGAAATGAATGCGTACATTGACACCTGCAATCGCAAATCTACCCATGATCTCTTCACAGAGGAAAGGAAACCTACGATTCCGGCTGCAACCCATTTTCTTCCAAGGGGCCAATTTTGTGGATTCGAAGGGTCGTTCTCCCGATCGACATCGTCCTTGTCAGGTTCCACTTTGGGTACAATTGATGAATCCAACGAAACAGCACTTGTTTCAGTGCTCGACTGATGAATCTCCGCTACGGCGGCAGCAAGTGCTATTGGAGCCTTGTTGATTTCCTGGGACATCGCAGGCTAGGAGGATTGGACACCGGTACTCTGGAGCTGGACCGAGTCAGAATACGACACAGAAAGAGAAACGAAGTATGAATGACTGTTTATAACGACGATCACATAGCATACAAAATCAGAACGGGCAAGGATAACCGAATTTGGGTTGATTATCAGTCAAAAATGCGTTAACTACTGAACGGAGAAAGGTCGTTACGTGGTGTTCTTCTCGCTTCATGGTAAAATAAGCTGAACGTTGAGTGACTGGGCATAACCCTATTCTTTCCACGGAAGCAATCATAGAAATTTGGCGCATGACGGACCGTAGCGTTAATATCACTCCGTGGCATAGGGAATCATAGAGAATTCACGCATAACGGACAGGTGACAAATGACAATGATTATCCATGTCAAACCTTGGCCTACGATGTTATCTATATGCGCGATGCCTGAATTAACTCCATGGAGTGCGACGTCCAAGTTACGGAAATAGAGGGGTTTCCTTTTGAATCTGAGGAACATCTACCTAGGAGACAAGGCGCTGATTGAGCTAGTCCACGGTCGACGATAGGAGGACTTGAATATACATAGTTTTTATTTTTAGGCTGTCCTGTCTCGTTCGGTGTGATGCTTACACGTGTAGGGTAACTTCTTTCGAAATGCGAGGTCACGTATCGAGGGATCGTTTAAAAATCTTTGTGCGCGAGGGTGGGTGCTTCTCTCGTATCATGGGTGACGAACTCCTGTGCACAGACCGTAGGGACGAGAGGAAAGTCACACATAGATGCTCGGCAGCGGCCTGATGATCGATGCACTGTACAAGTATAGGTTGTGCACAGCAGCATTATAGGTTACTAAGTCCAACAGTTTTAACCTCGATGATAGATGGCAAGATTATAGCTAGAAGAAGTGTCCTAAAGATTTGCTGATATGTATCAGAAAAAACACAATCTTTTGCTGCGGTCAGGAAATTTGCCTTGTTCTTGAAGGAGACATACTCCTCATTTCGCTTCAAACACCCGACATGGATTAGGCTCTAAAAATCAAAGGAGAGGAATACTTATCCCAGTTAGTGTTCGTTCTTGTTCATGATGGTGTTCAAGAATGAATGGGTTCATGGATGACATAAGCCAACGTTTTGTTCGACTTGAATTCTTTCGGGTGGACTCCGCTGGTTTTGTCGAACAGATCTCCCAAGCCCAGGCGCCGCGCGCATCAAAGATGTCCATGGTATGTATGGTTTACGTATGTTGGAATGTTCAAGCCTCACGCATGTATAGGAACACGGGACCCTGACGGGGGAACCAGTTCACCTCAAGTACTTCGACGTCTCCGACGCTGGTTTTGCATGGCGGGAACCTTTGCGAGAGAAATTGCGGGAGAGACGAATGGAACTGGGAGACAAATTCATTTTTGACATCCTTTTGGAAGCGGGCGGGATCGAAAGGCCTTGGACGCTTTTTCCGCCGCGTGCATTGGAAGACCTTGAGCTCGTATTACAAGCCATCGAACTATCAGATTACGACAATTTAAAGAAAGAGTGTCTTGTGTACTATTTGCTGAAGTGGCATAACGATGGCAGGGAGTTCCGGTTCCAAGAAGAGCGCTCAATACCGTCTCAGTACGCCAACCTCGCCGATGCGTACTGGCACCTTGACGCGGGTTGCGATATTCCAGTAGGTGTTTAAGTCAGTTTCTATGTAGATTATATTGCTGAGAACATCAATCAGCGTGCGGTCTCTCTCCTCTCCGACGAACGCTTGAACGGAGACTATTCTTCGAAAATACTCCAAACTATCTCCCTAACCGTTGACCCCTTCTCTTTAATCGTCCAGTACGTTCGTACTGCAAAACCACGTCTCATTTCCCAAACAGATATCTGGATATATACACACGCACTTGCAGAGTTGAGCTTCTCAGACGCGTGGCAATTTCAACGCACATTCAATGAAACCTCCGAGGTTCGGGCCATCCTTCTCAACAATCTGTTGGAATGGTGTATTTCTTGTGCGTTCTATAATCCTTACATTTGCACTTTGTTAGTCATACAAAATACCAATAGCAACCCCGCGACCAGCTGCTATCCAGACTCTCCTAAGTCTCCCTCTCTCTGCTTTTGAGGAAAAATTCCTCCATAAGTACGCGCTCGAACCATCCAAATCACTCGCACGGACATCCATATATCTCCTCCGCGACCTCGTTTGCGTACGGCTCATCCTGTCAGGCAAACACGCTGAAGCAATCAAAATCGATCATGAGTTCGCGGCGTCCGCACTCAATGAGAGCAGGAGCGAGGCCGAACCACGGCGGAAGATGGTTCGTGAACTCTACGAAGCACTGTCCACTCCTGAACGTACATTGTTGGACGCTGAGCTCCAAGGATTCACTCGGGACAAGCCTACTCTGAACGGGATACCAAAACCACAGCCGAAACCTACTTCGCCCATCAAGGACATAAGCCTGTCCGAGTCCTGGGAAGAGATATCCAGACCACCGTCATTGGTGCAACTCAATGGCAAAATACCGATACGGAGTGGTCCATCACTTCCTGCTTCTGTTTCCAACTCCATCTACGGGCTCAGTGGCTCTACAAATGCTGCTTTCCCAATTTTGCCGATCTCGACAGGGACACCGGCAGCCAATCGTCCTCTTCCAAGCTTCACTCTATCGTCGTCGTTGTCTTCTTCCATTTCGCACCAACCCCAATTTGCAACAATCCCTGTTTCCAACAGCAGTAGCAGACTATCACCTTCTGTGTCGCAACGTCTACCGGACTCGACTTCTTTCAGTCCTGCTTCCCGTAGGGCAAACGCTTTCTTTAAGCCACCACCGGTCGCTGCTCAGGGCGTCAAGCGTTCCTTTGAGTCTTCTTTGGGGTGCGACATGGATGTAGATGGCGAAGAAGAGGAGATAGATATGGAGGTGCCAAAAGATACACATGAAATCGACGACATGTTGGTTAAGGATGAGCAAAGGCAGCAACAGCAGGAGTCCGATGAGGCAGTTTGGGAGCAACGCGAACTCGGGTTTTCGGTATTTGGCAACGTTAATAAGAAACCGAGTAAGAAAGCAGTCACTCCGCCGTCGCCGCAAGAAGCATCCGCGGTACAGAATGGACGTCGTGTCCCTCCTGGTGCTTTTGCGTCGGATGAGGAAAACGAGCCTGAAATCGAAGCAAAAGAACAGACGCCTCCACCTACTACCACGCGGTCGCGCACAACTCGTAGAACCCATCCGCGTTCCACGGCTCAAGTCACCCAGCCACCCGAACCTAAACGTGTACGGCGCTCCGAACATCTAAAGCCAAGACAGAAGCAGAGCCTGCCAGGGGCTTTAGTGAACTCGGATGAGGAGGAGGAAGTGGAAGAAGAAGAGGAGGACCAGGTGGCGCCACTGCTGTCCCCGCCGCGCCGTGGGACTGTACGTAGGGTGCGGGACACGACGCCTGCTTCGGATGCTGGTGATGAGGAGGTGGGGCAGACGAGGAGGAGGTCGTCGAGGCTGTCAAGTACGGGTGATTCGGTCAAGAAGGCAGGCTCAAGCAGTGCGACGGTGAGGAAGGCGAAGAAGAGTACGACGGGTAAGAAGAGGCGATAAGAGGCTCTATTTTCTTCGAACCATATTTTGTTGGAATCTGTCTTTCTTATTTGCTATATAGCTCGGTCAATACGATGGATTATGCGAGGCCAAAGCACCTTTCCTTGGCCAAAACATAAAGTATTATGGATGATATGGAACAATCAAATGCTACCTGAGATTATCTGACTAATGGTCTCATTAGACTTCTCCATGATTTTGGGTTTTCCTTTCGTCTTCTCGAGCCTATTGAGAAGCACACCTGTACAGACTTGGAGCGCTGCAACTTCTTCTGGCGTCGCATCCGCACAGCCACCCCACCGAATCCTCAACTTCTCGTCAATAAGGTATACATATCCGACCTTGTTGTTCGTCATCCCCAGCATGTCACGGACGTATTCCATATTCTGGCTCGAGACAAGGTACGTTGAATGCAGTTCTTCGGGAACAACCTTTCGTAAGGAGCGAATGAAGACCTTCACAAGGAGATTTTTTAGAACATTTTCTTGCAGGTTGATCTGGATGTGTTGGTAAAGAGGGTTGGAGGAGTAGCGTTCATGGGTGGGTGTGACGAAGCCTTTGCAGTGGACCTGAAACGGGTAAAGGAGGGTAACACACAAGGACATCGAGAGGACGCACTTCGGACATTCGTGTTCCTAGCATGGAAAGGACAGTTATACGACCAAAGCACATTATGGTTGTGTCCTTTTCTTCACTGGTGTCGATGCTCTTGCCCTTCACGTTAGGAAGGTACAGTGCTTTCTGGTCCATTGTGTAAGTATAACCCATGCTGTTTGTATAGGGCAGAACGTACGTCTTCTCGAATCAGAGATTTTGGTGCAATCCATGTCTTGCCACCGTGTTTCCTGGTCATGTTCATGTCATAATAATACCCCTTGCTCACTTCCTTTATTCTTAATGTCTGGATGAATTAGGGTATCAAGCGCACGTTGAACTTGGTACTTACAGATGCCGCCTGTGCGCTATTCTTGCTTCACTATCTGTCAAAATTTCCACTGCCTTTTGAGTCCGTGTCTTCACAAGGGTTGTTGGTCGTTCCGTAACACCTAATGGTCTACTCAAAGGTCCTAGTTCTCCCGGCTGGACATATGGCTCGGATAACTCGCGTTTAAGACTCTCGGTCGCCTTAACATCCTGCAGAATGCGTATTGAAGAAGAAAATTGCCGGCGAAGTGACCAGCTTCGGGCAGGTGTAAGGAATGACATGAAAAGCTGACTGCAGGAATTATTTACTGTAATATAAAATATAAGGGACCAGAATGGAAAGGATGTATGTATTACATAATAATTATCCTCCACGCTTATCACGTGGCAGATAAACAGATCCACATAAATGGTCGCGTCCTGACGAAGTTTGTTGATTCGTTTCTCTTGCTCCTCAACCACCACCATCTTGGTCTCAACAGCTTTACAAAGGTAATTCAGTATAACAATGGTGCGTTCTGCTTGCCTTCACATTCAATCGTTGTCACTGACTCGGAGAACGCTTAGAGCGGCAAAGGTACTTCGAGCCACGATCAGGCGTCAAGAGAGATTTTGACAGCATTTATATAGGAAAGTCCGGGAAATCTTCCACTGGTGGCAAGGCGGGTGGTGACGGAAAGACGCAATCGCGCTCCGCCAAGGCGGGACTCCAGTTTCCTGTCGGTCGTGTCCATCGTCTCTTGAAGAGAGGTAATTATGCTCAGCGCGTTGGTGCTGGTGCTCCTGGTAAGCCAACCTCCAAGCCTATCTTCAATGGCTTGTTTGACATGTTATGACGTGCAGTCTACCTCGCTGCTGTCCTTGAATATCTTGCTGCCGAAATCTTGGAACTTGCTGGAAACGCTGCCCGTGATAACAAGAAGCAGCGTATCGTTCCTCGTCACTTACAACTCGCTATCCGTAACGACGAAGAGTGTGTAAATTTTTCATGCAGTTGTATCTGAGTTCGTAAACCGTCACAGGCTGAACAAACTTCTCGGTGACGTTGTCATCTCTCAGGGTGGTGTTGTACCACACATTGCTGCTGTATGTACCCTTTGCCCTGCGTATTACTGGTCAATTTCTCATCTTTTGCTCTTAGGAACTTCTTCCCAGCAAATCGAAGTTCGTACTTTGTTGTCATTCTAAATTTTGCCTGTGCTTATATCACGTTCGTTTACAGCAAGGGCAGAAAGGAAGGAGAAGAGTAGGAGCTATCACAGCTCTGTATTTTCATATCCATTCTTTTGCTTTCTACCCATATTTTTATTATTGTATCCTGTAGTTCGGTGTTGTGTAAGAGGTTTGTGTAGAATTGCGTGGTGGATGAATTGTACTTGTGAAACTCGTTGAAAGTTGCAAATAAGAATCAATAACGCATACTACCTGCCTATATATATGATCGTGACCAAGATCTCATGTATCGGGCTCAAGGCCTGGTATTTGGAGTTCCGTTTTGAAATGGTTAGGACCTGCTTCTGGTTTTCCCGTAGCGAGGTGCCGAGTCATTCAGCTAGATCTTGGGTCGATACTTGAATTTGACTTCCCGTTCTATTTATTTATTCGGAAATATAATTCATTTTCAACCAACTTTCAAGACGGCTCTGGTTGCGAGTCAAAAAATTGAAGCTGAGTGAACACCAGAGGATTTCTCAATGTGACTCCAGAGCAGATTGGATTTGATGGCATTGTCAGACTATAATCTCATGCTGGAGTAGTTGAGCTCGGCATATGCATTGGATAAGCATGGTGTTAGCAGAAGGAAGACATTAAAACCCCATTTAACCCAGCCAGCCAACATCTGTCAAGCTTGCTTGGTAAAGTACCTTGACTTTGTTGTCATCCACACTAGACTAGGGCACCGTAAGTGTGCCTAATTTTTTTTTGCTTATACTTGATATCTATCATGGTGTAATGGAAGACAAAGACCCTTGGTGAAACAAAGACTTTTGACTATATATATCTATACACTACATACTCAAACTCTCTGTCATTTCTACCTACGGACTGAGGGTGATATATAGTCATACAAATACTGAACTTTTACTTATTATAACTGTAGATCAGACTAATTTGGTCTGTATTATTATAGAGTTTGAATTCCAACAGATTTTCCTTTAGCAAACCCAGCAAATTTTCTCATTTCAGTGAGGAACTTATGCTTTGCTTTGGGTAGTCAAGTCATTGTCATCAAGTTAGAGGTGATTAGTACCCTAATAATCTAATAATTGTCAAGGGAGAGCCAGAGACTTGTTTTGTGAGATCACATTAAAAACCTGAAACAGGCTGACTGCTAACTATGTGAGCAGCATACTTGTCCTTGTCAAGGCATACATTCTACCCAAGATTCTTTCCAGCTGTTGATTCAGTCTACTCTCATTGGTTGGAAGTTTCAAAAATTTGATCAAATCATGAATTGTAAAACATTGGCAACACCTTTCACTGATTGGACTACTTGAGTCTATACTATAACTTCTCAATAATATATATCTGCACTAAATTAGGGAATGGTGGATGTGTTGTTGTGTCAGAACAATGCTGATTGAGCATGTCTCAGAAGTTAGGAGTTTCAAACTTGTTGTCGCAGATTGTAATGCTAACTCATACAGCCAATTTCATCTCCAGTGTGGCAAGTTGAAATTTTCTCAATGTGCTTCAATGCCAAGTACATATACTAAGTAAGAAGAGTATGATAAGGAATGGCAACCAGAATATCTTGGATAACTTTAGAGTAGGTAGGCTTTTCTTGGCATGGAGCATGATGCATGCATGCCTCTTGAGTAAGCATTTCAACTTCAGGGCTGATGATACTTTGAGGGCCTTAGCAGAAGCTTTGTGACAAGGATGCATGTGCTGTACACCATACAAGACCAAGTAATAGTAAGCAACATGTTACAAGTTGAACATGTGCTTGTAGTACTAAGTAAGTAAATTAAACATTCAATCAAAATGCATTGTGCTTGATTTTCAACTTTGTAATCTGATGAATGGCAAATCATCAATTGTCATGCTCAGACACACTGTTCCTCTATCTCACATCTTGCAACTCAAGGTGTTCTCAAATTCAAGTTCACAGAAAGTTTGGTAGTAGTATGCTCAGTAATAACTAAATCTGGAACAATTTGAATCTCCTTTTCTCATTTTCCTAGTCTTGTTAGCTATATTGCATGAAAATTTCAGCTAAATTCCTTTGTTTTTTGTAACTATGTTATAACATTATAGATCTAAGATATTGTGCAAAGGATCAGCAGCTCTATGTCTATGATCTCTTACAAAACTGTATTTTGAAACTTTTATGAAACTTTTGACCAATGATAGTAATGATTATAGCATGTTTATCATAGTATGCATGTTGGTTCAATTCTCATCTTGCTTGATGTGTGCTTTATTTTACAAATTATGCCCTGCACAGGTTGGCACAGGTTTATTTTTTCAGAGGCTTTGCCTCCAAACCCCTGACTGAGACCTAGCCTCAACCTTGCTTTGCTCAGTCACAGTCAGGACATTGATTTCAGAACTCAATGCTTAGTCCAGGCCCCATGCTGCCCTCAGTTAGGACCTGGTTTTCAGAATACAGAGCTTGATTCCAGCCCTCAACCTTGCTGTGCTGAGTTAGAGCTTTGTTATTAGAACACAGTGCTTAATCCCAGTCTCAACTTTTCACACACCTGCAGATCTGACACCTTGCATTCATGAAACAAAGAAAATATAAATCTATTCAAATTGACTATATACTTTGAAATGTGAAAAAGAGCTTACAGAAAAAGATAATCAATCATCTTGGCTTATATTCTATCAAAAATTCCCTTAAATTGATCTTTCCCACACCTACAGACTCTTACACCTTTCACAGAATAATTAAAAAGATGGTATACAATTATCAAAGTTGATTATCTCTTTTGAAGTGTGGGAAAAAGACCCTCCAGATTGGGATCTGCAAGTAATTAGCTATCTTATCAATCATTTTCTTGAGTCAGTCTTGTCTGTACTCCAATATCTAAAAACTCTGACACCTTGCATACATGATCAAAAAGATGGTATATATCAATTAAAATTAGATATTGTAATGGAGCACCCATTAGTCTCTTATGCAATACTGTATGTAGTTATTATAATACTATTAATATTGATTTACAGTAGCATCACATGATGCTACCTACAAATACTAATTATATACTTATGTAAGGCAGCACCTTACTTCATACTTCATAGACAAACCAGTTGACTGGTTTTGTGTTACAGAGTGTGAACCACAAGTGGCATGCTCTGTAACAAAAATGTTACATCTCTTTAACACAAATGAGCAGTTATTTGTTTGCAAAGCAGAAGTCAAACTTCTGAAAAAGAAGTTCACTGCCACTTGTTGTGATCAGAACATTAAAAATTTC
>JAGGAV010007849.1:0-42794 GCA_017657295.1 Termitomyces sp. DKA64 | reverse complement strand
GCAGCTCAGTCACACAGCTGGCAGAAGGAGAATCCAAAGTATATTAGAAAGTATCTAAATAGAACAACAGTAGCTACTCACCTGGCAGAAGGAAAATCCAAAGAGAACAAGTCTAAGGAATCATTCTGCCAGGTGACCAAAAAATTGTGCTTGACTTTGTTTGGTGTTGTTGTGAGGAGGTGTTAGGTAAGCATCCAAGTGTCAAGATCAAGAAGGAAGGTGCAAAAGGTGGGTTCCCTGACAGCTATGGGCTCAAGAACAACATCTGAGAAACCTAGAAGAACCTCTCTGGAGCCTCTGCCAAACTTTGGGACTTCCACAGACAACATCCCGCCAAGCCCCAAGACCCCCAGATTTAGCAGAAACAGATGGCCTCAGTGGGCATAACCCCTGCCTCTGGATTCAGCTGGGATTCAACTCTCATCTGCACCAAAAGCCAGAAATTGTTACTTATGGTGCTACAGAAACAACACATTACCACAAGAACCACCAAAAAAGTTGTAATTACATAACTACAAGTACAAGATGAATGATCAAGATAATGATATAGTATAGAACAGCCAAAAAACTCAGGGAACTTACTCTGGGGTACTCCTCCCCATTGCCACTACCACCAAGTCCATCTCCATTTGTGCTACCATGGTCTTCAAAAGCTCCTCATGCCATGGCAGGAGCTCTTCAATGTCTACCACAACCTCCCACCATGACTCTGAATCCACTGAATTCCTCTGCTGATGGCCTGCCAAAAGCCACCCCATCTGCCCAGTACTCTGCTCAAGCTCCAGGAAAAGGTCCCTAAGCATTCCTTGCATACTATCCTGGATTGAAGCAAATGCAGTGGAAGCCCCATCCAGGAGGATTCAGTGCTTGCATACCCAATCTAGAATGGGAACTTGAGGATCAGTAAGGAGTGGTCAGAACACATAGAAGATACTCACAAAGGACCCCTCTCTGCCCCATGGCCACCTTGTTGGCCAGCCATCCTTCATGCTGCCTTCCCTCTTCCTCCCAGATAGCCTGGGGGTCTGGACCTCCTTGATGCTTCACTGATGCTGCCCCCTCTGGCCAAGCTACCAACTGTTCCAAATGCCCCTGGAGTTTCTGGACCTTGATGCCTCTCTCTTCCACCTCCCACAGGGCAGACTTGTGACCCTGCCTCACCATGTCCTAATCCTGCCATGCCATTGCCAACTCCTCCCTCAATCTCTAGAGCTCCTCTCCTTGTGCCACCAAGTATCCCTTGAGCTCCAATACCCTCTGGCACAGGGCAAAATCTCCAGATGACTCCACTATGACCCTCATCCCTGGGAAGTAAATATATGGTCCAGGGGGACCAGCCAGTGTTGCCTTGCCTTGAGGCCTCTTGCTCAGCCCCACCTCTAGTGGGGGGGATGCCCTATGCTTCTCCTTATTTCTGGAAGATGGGACTCCCTCTCTGCACTCACCCCATGGCAGCCCCACCTTTCTTTGGGGTCACTCCTGCTCTTCCCCACCCTCTCCTGTTGAGCACACAGGCTGCAACATGCTACCTGACATCTGGCCCCTCTGCCCCTCCCCCAAATGCTCTAAGACCCAATTCTGCTCCCAACCCTGCTCTATGGCAATACTGACTACCTACCACTCTCAAAAAACAGAACACTTTTCATGCCTTGCACAACATGGCAAATACATAGAGGAGTCTTGACAGGATCTCACTGTCAGCTTCTTAAATTTGCATGCCTCCCTGCAGTGGGCACAAATAATGCACTAGATCATGGGTTAGTCAGGAATGTGAGGTACAATGTAGGACCTGACTCACCAGGGCCTCCACCTGACACTATGCTAGGGTGGGGGGCTCCTGGATCCACCCCACCACCTCTGTGAATCTCTCTGCCAAAACCTCCTCTTGCCAAATGCACTGGGCCTCTAGAATGACTTGCACCTCCCCTGGCCTCAACTCTGACCTAGGGGAACAACTTAAAGACTTGGGAGCCAACTAAGCAGACTGTTCTAGGACTCCAGGGAGGGAAAGACTCCCAGATGGCCTGGCCACTGCAAGGGATAGCTCTAGGGAGAAGGTCAGAAGACTTCATCTCTGGGAATAGAACACTTACAATGGCAGTACATGGTGTTTACTTAACACCGATCTTGCTGCTGGTCATACTTGGTGCAATGCTCTTTGTACTCTGCCCATACACCAACAGTGTTCTCATTGGAAGGAGGAGGGATTGGGGAAGATGAGGGTGAGTTGGGTGTGGAGGGCAAAGTCATGGGAGGGCAACAATGGTAGGCTGGACATGTTTTGGCCCCCTTTTATTTTTCCTCTGGAGAGCTTCTAGTTGAAGAAGATACTGCACTTCAACTTCAATTCCCATGCCATCGCAGAACATCAGAAGTGACTTCATGCCTCAAAGGGTCTTGACACTAAAGGGGGGGTGATGTTATGATCCATCTCTGAATCCCTACCAAACCCTGGACCTTCCCTGAACCACCCCAGCAAGCCTAGAACATACTCCCCCTCACCTCCAACATCCACAACACCTTCCCACCCCCTAGTGCCCACTCCAGCAACTCCCAAGGCTTCTCTGAAAAACTCCAACACTTCTCTGGCAGTCCCTAAGATCCCCTCAGACTTCAGATAAGTCCACCCACCCCAGCATGCATCATGGTTATATATCAATACAAAACTGCCACCAACTAGCCAGTCTCAGGATGCCCCAAGCAACCATACCTGAGACCCACCTGCATAACCCAACCTCAGACCCATGATTCCAGAGGAGTTCCCCCTGCAGATATTTAAGCCATGGCATAGTAGTAGCTAGGTAGTCTTGATATTACCTATATTCTTATGTTTGTTATGTCTCTTATGTATCTGTCTCTTTATTCCATATTGTCTTATTGAATCTGATTTCTCTCTCAATTGCATCTGTCTCTGTCTTATCAGTCTTGATCTTATCAAGTTTCCTTTTTTGTCTCTTGTCTGTTTCCCAAAGTCTCATCTTATCTCATTCCCATCTCTCACCTTGTCCCAACTTCTGGGACCTCCTGTACTCATAACCTGGACTTGCTGAGTTTGTTATTAATACTCTGGAGCTCTGTACCATGCATGCCTCCTACTCACCCATCCCTCCACTTTTTGCAGGGTCTACAGGAACACTCCAGACCTCTCTGGACCTCTGCTACCTCCTTTTCCTACCTCATTTCACTCTTCCAGAGCTCACCAGAGTTAGGGATCATAAGTTTAGACATTGTGTCTGCCTAGTAAGAGACTTGCCCAGTGTAGCTGAGCCCCTGGGTCAGCAGAACCTGACACTACCCAAGTTTCACCCTTCTTCCTGGATACTGGATGTTACCCACACATGGGCTTCAAACCCCAGGCCTGACCTTCAGAGAACAAAGCCATGAATGAGTTTGTGGACTGGATGAAGATTGTACAGGAGGAAGCCCAGGCAGCACTGGCAAAGGCCAAGGATGATATGGCACAATATTACAACTGTGAAAGGACCCCAGCACCCAAGTACAAGCTCAGAGATCAAGTTTACCTGAACACTTCCAATATTATGACCACCCAGCTGTTGAAAAAGCTCTCATACCAACAATTGGGACCCATTGCAGTAGAATGGCAGGTAGGGCCCCTAACCTATCAACTCTAGCTCCCTGCAGGAATGCACCAGCTTCATCTGATCTTTAATGTGGTCAAACTGACTCTGGCTCTAGCAGACCCTATCCCAGAGTGACACCCAGCACCCCTGCCACCTCTGATGGTAGTCAATGACAGTGAGGAGTATGAAGTGGAGAAAATTCTGGATAGCTATGTGTTCTGGCAGCAACTACAATATAAGGTGAGGTGGAAAGGTTATGGAATTGAATACATCTTCTAGAAACTCTGGGAGAACATGCATATACCTGGACTAGTCAGGGAGTTCCACCAACAACATCTCAATATGCCCTGGGCCATTTGAGAAGTTTATCCCCTTTCACCAGCAGACCAGGCAATCTGATATTTCTTCTACTCTGTGCATCAAGATGCCATATGCTAGAGGGGGGATGATGTCAGGGGACTACCCTTTCCAACCTCTGCTCCTGACTAACACCAACTCCCCTTAACCAGTTCTTCTCCCTCAGGGCTCATTTGATGTCTCCCAGGCATTCCTACAGATCCCTGAAGATCTCTGGAGACCCCTGGAACTTTCTGTGATTCCTTGTTGAGTACTTCAGCTAACTCTGGTCACCTACACAGTTGTTTCCACACCTCTGCTGCCTGCTGATGTGCCACACCAAGCAGTGGGGATCCTTAGACTTGTTCTCTTCAGATTCCTCTCTGCTAGGTGATTAGTTTACCATTTGTATCATCAATTACAGTTCTAATATACTTTGGATTCCCCTCTGCTAGCTGTGTGACTTAGCCATTGCTCTTGGAGGTTGCCCTTACACCAACCCCTATGACCCCCCCCTCTACTCTTGGTGTCTTTTGGCAAACCCCAATGCTTTTCCAGAGATCCCCAATGCTTCCCCTAGCAGACTTGGTAATCCCCCTGACCTTCCATGAGTGTTTGGCCCCCTCCACCCCCCCCCCCCAGCATGTATCATAGAGATGCATTAAACACTACTGACACTGAAAGATCAATAACAAGAGAGTGTAGTTACCAATAATGAAGGATGAAAGCATAGGGTGCATGACATGGGAGATATGAGGCAGTGTATATGTGGAGAAACAGTAATTGAGGTGTCTTCTGATATAATTCAATGTCAGAATAAAGGCTGTGAAACTGAAAGGGTGAGTTGCTGGAATGTTACAGGTAGAGCCACTTATTGGACATGATTTCCTCAACTAGTACTGCCTCACATGTGTTGGGCCAGAGCTGGAACTGAGGAATTGGATGTGCAATGCTTGCTTGTCATCAGGCAGAGGAAGATCAAGGTGACATGGTTGCATGGGCAGGGTGGCTCAGCTGGCACCATCACATCCCTTAGCATCATCATGTGACTTTGCAAGTGCAAGGCCAGGGTTTTGACTCTGGCTAAGTGTGCCTGTGTGGAAAACACCTTAGACACCACATGGGTTATTCAACACTGCCAGGCAGCCACCACCTGCATGTGCACACTGGGGGGCTTTGTGGGTCAGGCCGTCCAACGGGGATTACCAATGTGCAAGGATCACCAAATGTGGCACAATGAGGAACCATCACCACCACACTCTGGTTCAGCCAGGAAATGGGCCAGATTGCCACATGACCAGATTGGGAGGTTAAGCTGAAAACCAATAGGGGCAGTAGGGGTGGGCTATTCTAAAGTACCATGGGAAGAATGTGGGAGTAAATGCAGGAGAGCTGCCTGGGAATGACCTAGGACCAGTAATCTCCGGTTCACAACTAGTCAACATGCTGGAATCTCAAAAGTGAGAATAGTCCGAGTGTGGGGACCGGATTGGTTCGATTAAGAGTCAGTTTGGGTACCAACAATGGAAAGGTGAAGGGGAACATGGTTCTGAGTAGCAGCACAGGTGGGAAGGAACAATAATGGCAGATATTCTGGGGAAATTCGGGCCGAAGTAGTATGAACTCTGACAAAGTCAAACTGTAGTAAAGTGGCTACAGGGTGTAACCGGCATCATAGTGAAAACGGATCTGGCCGGAGAACTAGTAGGAGTGTCTGTCATTAGGTAGCCCCCTGGGAATACTGTAGGGTGGAGGACATACGATTAACCATCCCATGTAAACCGACCTTGAAATAAAACCCGAAAGGGAGGATACACACACACACACACACACATGGTTGCGTATGAAGTTTGTGATATTCGGTGTTGTGCCTTATTACATAATTAGTTAGTTCCTACATTTGCCCCTTGAAAAGAATATCGATCCTCGGTTTTTTTTTAAGCTGACATACCCTTGCATTAAGGTTAGTGAACCTTTGTATAGCGCACATCCTTCTTTGAGTATACAACAACCTCAGTTTCATTTTCCGAGGGCATAGTACAACTGGAAGGATGAAAAGCGTGACGAAGTTGCATCACCAATCACACGTACGTTGACTAGTTGACTAAGCACGAGAAATTTTGTTCGGGCACGGATAAACTACATGCTTAAGCTTCAAGTTGCTCACGGCTCATTATGGCTACGGATGCCTCCATGCGTTGCAATGCAGTATAATTGCATCTGTGACCATTATGTGATGAAATTTGCACTTCTTTTGTACCTCTTGCTTGGTCGTAGGCCAACACCTTTCATCCTCAAGGAATGCTCAAATGCAAACCTTGAAATAAACTATAATTCAGATGTCTTGGAAGTTTGATGTCCGTGCACGAGGAGACTATAGCTACAGAAAAAGATGACTGGAATTTGCTCTTCCCAGTAGCAAGAATTTTGTACGTCATACCCTCAAGCCACGTGTAATAAGCGTGTCAGTGTCTAGCGCCCAGTAAGGTAAGTACGGCTTTATGTACTTGGTCTTTCAAGTAATGTGGCACTTGGTACATCTTCCGATCGCGAAAAAAATTAGGCTCCCAAGCGCATTAAGCAACACGATATCCAAGTGAAGACATGTCGGTACACTCGCAGGGGTCACTTTGTTGTATGTAACGGTCATTGTGTGTCGACCTTCTCTGGAAGCATGGGCACGCTGCAGAGTCCCTTAAGTAAACAGTAAAGCGGAAGAAGAATACTTCCGTCAAAGTACTCTGTACAACAAGAGTCTGCTCTGTACAACAAGAGTCTGATGCCACTTGAGGTGAAAATGAGTGCGAGAAGTGTGATTTGTCCATTAGAACAAAAGCCTTCTCGTCCATTAAAGACCTCTACGTAGCGGCCCACTTTTCCACCGTTTGTCCAACTCCGACTTGAGTCCAAACGTTGTAGGTCCAGTCGATTTTCCATTCCAGGCTGCTATGACTTGTGCACGGGCTTCGGGTCCTGTGATACGCTTGCCATTGATGTCAGAATTTGCGAGGCCGATGTGCCAATGTCCTCTCTCTCCAGCCACTCTAAGAATCAGCTCCGACGTATTCCTCCCATCTTCGAGCTTGCACCTGTTGAGAGGGTAAATTGTCCCTCGTCTTGCCCAGTTGTGGGCACACTGGAGAAAGAGACGTCGATCTCCGGCTCCTGATGCCGGCAAGATGGCCAACGTGCGGACAAAACGCATTTGACTGATCAAAAGTGCGGCTGCAATACCAGCACCAAAGAACAGGTGTGCTGTACACACACTTATGCGCTGCCAGATAGGACGTATAACATACTGGTCTGGAGTTGGCGCATCGTCGCCTCTGATGTCTTTGGCCGTGCTTTCGAGATCTGACACTAATGTTGACCAATGGTTATAGGTAAGCTCTATAACTGAGCCTCTGTCACACCATGTTAGCGATATAAATAAAATAAAGAATGGATACTAACGTCATGAAGAGGTCACACGCAATGAGCCCCCAGGTCCAGCGAGCCCACCATGGCGTCTTCCTTTGGAAGAGGGGTGGTTGAGTCGTCACTAGCTTAACAGGAGGTTCCTTTGCACCTCGTAGCCGGAAGAGACGAGGGAAACGACTCAGAACAGAGTGCATAAGAACTACATAGCAGAAATTATTTGTAAAAGAAAAGATTTTCCAGGACAACACAACAATAGCAAACAATTGCGATACCCGTGCTATTTGTGACGCAGACCTCTCCGAAACTTCTGCGACTGTCACTCTGACTTCTTCGGACTTCCACTGCTGAAATACTGATAACAGTTTCTATGCCAGCCTAAGTTCCTCTACCAGTGCTTAAAGCCGGTCGCCATACCCGCGCTCATGCCCGTTGTCACCTTGATCTTATATTGTTATGTCAATTTCTAGTATGTAGGCCGGCGCACCTAGAAAGGATGTCTCTTGAAGGACTCTCCTTCCACATTGCAACCAGATTGTCGAAATCGACTCTCATTCATTGTAGTTATTCTGAGCTGTGACGAGGAGTGTGTATTATATTAACACGAATCACAAGATTTCCATCTTCTGTTCTATACTCTCTGTGGCGGTTGAATCCTGAATCAAAGGTGCAGTGTCTTGAACTTCTATATTCCTTTGACATGCATTGACTAAATATGAACAGCAGATCTAGAGAACTCATGGGTGCGTATTGAAAACGACTTGAATAACAAGTACTATCTCAATGTATAAAAGCGCAAGATTTATAGATATTTATGTCACAGTACACGCTGAAAACAAAGACGCTGAATTCCCGCCGAGTACTATGTTTTGGCAAGTATACATCGCCGTTCCCGAAGGTGGGCTTGAAGCGAGCGTGAGCAATGTGCCAGTATATTTATGGCTCAATTACTTACGAGAGTCTAAGATCATTAACATTGATGTCACTGCAGCGTCCATCAGGGGAACATGAGATTTCGGCCACCACTGGACCAGTCGAAGTACCAGATATGCTGCACGAAATGTTATTGACATAGCGATAATGAAAGTGCGACATTTGCGAACTTATTGAACCAGACGTCTTGTATGTCTACATTTGAAGGGAACTGTGAACAAGTAGCTGCGTCCGTTTCATAACACTAGTTCCATGTTAGCACATTTATCTAAACAGGGAAGACTACGAGGCGTACCTGATCTATGATGATAGGATTATCGACTTCGCTTTCGACGAAGTTTTGGAAAGTGATGTTCTTCACAATCCCACTCCCCACATTCGGACCCGCCCAAGCTTTAATTCTTGCTCCATTCTGAGCATTAGACATCTTGACGTTTCTAAGAAGTGGCATGCGTAATTGAATATTTCAGGCCAGCATGGCCACGGAACTCACATGGCAGTAACATTTTTGACAATATCAAATACTCCAGGAAACTGCCCCACAGAGCTGAAAACTCGATGTGGAAGTCAATGAAAGTGATATTCTAGGGCTAAGTCCCTCACCCAACTGATATACCGCTGTAAGCAAAAGCTTTAGCAAATGAAACCGGTCGAGGAAACAGGCGATCTTTACTGAGAACCATGACAATTCAAATTGGAAACTAGAACATTTGTTGCATCTGGGTGATATTGAGTTTTAAACAAGGGTCCTCAGTGCTTCAAGAGAACTGACTCGGCTTAAAAGCAACACAATCATCTCCATTGTTAATGATAGAATCCCTAATCGTGACACCGTCACTACGGTAGATATTCCATCCGTCAGTGTTGGCTGGTCCGTTTGACGATGTAGATGCTGCGTCGATCGTAACATTTTGGTAGAGTACATTCTTACTTTCAATGATCTGGGCAGGGAAAGACATCATTACTTCGAGGACCGATGAAAGGAGGTTAAGCCTACCAAATTGTGCCACTCTGGGCTGTTGATCATAGTGATATTCTCGACAACCACACCGTTCGCCTGGTATACCGTTAAGATGATGGGTCGCAGCAAAGTAGAGTTGGTTGATCTGTGAAAAGGGTCACAAGTTCTCACAACGTGCTACCTAAATACAGACATTGGATAAACCAACAATGCGTCGTACCAGACCTAGACGATAATTCGAATTTGTGAGCCCTGGACGAATGAAAAGTCTTCTTTATCACCTGACCAGCCCCATCCAGAGTGCCACCGCCTTTCAGAAGGATGTTTCTACCTCCAAACAACCAAAAAGTAATCTGCGTCTGAAAAGAAATAAAGAAACCATTCTGAAACATTCAAGATCAGGAAAGCACATAAGTACAGCAGCAATAAAACTAGTGCATACTCCTGTCCAGTATGGGATATCGGGTGCAAAACGGAGAGTTCCTTGGAGATCCTAAAGAGCAGGAGACATCAAATATACCGAGCCATGAAATAGCAGAGACGTACAATCGTTCTATCGCAAAGGTCTGTCATGTTCAGACGCGTCGCAATATTCAGAGTCGTATCTTTCGGAATGACCACGCTTGAGCAAGAAGCGACAGCCTCGAGAAATTGGGCAGAGTCGTCTCCACCAGAAGCTTTCAAAGTACAAGAAGCTTGAATCCTTGCCGAAGATGCATAAGCAAACGTTGCTCTGAAAACGATGGAAAGAATTGGGTATGGAAGGCGCATGGCAGGCTATGGACCTGAACAGTACTAGTACTTACTAGGGAGTTTTCAGATCTCTTTTTAGTGCTTCATCTAGCCAGGCGGTCCGAACGCAAGGACAGATAGTCCTGATGACGGACCGGGGGAAGCATGGTTGCATATTCATGGGTGTTTTGGGTGAAATCCGCTGTCCACATGTGCTCTTATCCAAAAATAGAGACCGAGACTGATGGATTCCTTTCGACGTCATCATAAACATGGACAGCTAGCTCGGCATCTCATATTTTTTTTGTCATGCCACTATGCCAGCTAATACTGCGTGGAGGCCGGCCTGATAGGATGCCGTGTATTCAATTGTGCCCTTTCGTATATCCAAGTGGCTGCTATAAACTGGTATAGCTATTGCAGCACTGTGTGACAACAAATTTTTCTTCGCCCTCAGAAATCTCAGAAATCACGAGTGTCACCACGCCGTAATTCTTGGCTCGTTGAAGGTGTTGAAGGTGATAACATTCTACAGGCATGGCATAAAATGTAATAAGCCCGTTGCGATGCTTCTGTTTACTTACCAAAACATTGACAGTCTTTTCAAGTTTCTCCTGCTGGTACGGTAGACAAGTGCACTGTTCTTATCGTACCTCCATATGTCGAAGTTTTTCAGTCCTGGTTGAGGTTGATGAATGAGGTTTATCCTTTTCTGCTTCAGAACAAAACCAAGTTAACCAGTCGTCTCGGCGATTAGCGCGCCGAGAATTTTGTGAAGGGCTTATGGCCGCAATCAGGGACTTACCGCGGTCGATACGATATCAGCAGAAGAAAGAATAATTGAATATTGAACCGTGCTCGGATTTTCTGTCGCCACGATGCCTTGTTGCCACGATTCCTATAAGCTTGAGGAATATTGTAGCAATTCAGAGCAGTATGGAATGTGAGTGATGGTATTTTTGTTGTCATTACGGTTGTACTGGTACGTTACTTTAACAAGCCTAGGCAGTATCTGTGTTGCAAATTTTGTTAACCAGTTTTAAATCTTGCTAGTAATGCTGCGAGTACGCGATTACGTTGTCTCAGCTGGGTTTCTGGGACTGGAATTTTTTTGATAAATGGACTTGTGTCGAGTGTGTGGTCCGAATCATGGGTCCAACGGCGCACTACGTCGACCAACTTCTGTTCACCCCACCTCATTACTCTGGAGTCCTTTTGCCAGATACCTGTTGTCCATATTGATAGTGGTCCCTGAGGTCGATTTTCTTTCTCTTTTCCAACGGCACCTCCGTCCTCATAGGCACAAGTGAGAGCCATTCGTAAGAACCCTGAAGAGCCTTTCCATTGCCGCATTCGATTCGCCATTACAATATCAGTGAATATTCGATCGCCGACAACGATGAGTTCCTCGTCACGAATTGGGTACTGAAGAGACGAAAAATATGCACGAATCGTAGTTATGCAAGAATAGGCGGGTTTAAAAGTTTTGTGGCGAAGCACAGGGACACCCGTGTTATATGTGACAGATTCACACTTGAAAGTTAACAAACCAGTCAGAACAAGTTGACGAGAGAAACAACCAATGCACCGACTTGAATTCCGCCTGGATCGAGCCAAGTTCCAGCAGAGTTGCTTACTATAAGGACATTGCCTTCCCCAAAAGTTTTCCGGCATTCATCCCATGCGTGCTAAGGTGAAGTCAGAGGTGTGTTCTCAGGTGTCGCCAGGTTACACTTACCTGTATTTCGGGAACGATGACATCCTTGTGAGGTCGTGTCTTGATATAATTGGTAATACCCAAGAGACACAGGTTGGCAATACAAACGCACGATACAATTGTCCTTGTCAAAGACAGCCCCCCGATATCCAGCTGCTTTCAATGCTGCGAAATCAATATGGCGGATATCTTGCTGTGAAAAAAGATGTTCTATAAACAAGACCCGGGAAGAGAGGTAAAGCGCACCCTTCACGACAATATTTGGCAAGACAAGACGTGGGCAAAAGAGGAGTTGTATGGAAACAAGCACCCCTGGTAGGTTGATAGGCATAACTTTGCGTCTTTCACTCAGTTTGCCCTCCCGGATGTAAAATAGAGGGGTTCCCACGGGTCACTACGCGTCAGATTCAGAACGCCAGCTCGGATACCACACCGTTACTTATCCACAATGTCCGACTTTTTCTCAGCTGGAGATGAGCAAATCGACTTTGACCGTGCCGCATCTGCATTCCCTGACATCTCCCTTGACGGCGATGGAGACATACCTCTTCCTCCTCAAACTCACTCCGTCACGCAGACAACATCTGGTTTCTCATTTGACGAGTTGGATATACCTGCTCCGAAGGGCAGCGCCGTGAAGGTCACGGGTGAAGACGAACTTGAGAAGTTCAAAAGTGAATTTCCTGATATTGACGTTGGCCAGGTATGTACCTCTATTGTACAACGTGGAGGCTACGGCCATCCCTGTTTAGTGGTCGGATTATGTGTTGAGCATCACTTCAATCAGCCTCAGCCCCCTCCCAGCCAGCTGTCATACAGCAGCGCAACCTACGCACCTCGCCCCCAGCCTTCTGCATTTACATCAACGCCGATTCTGAGTCAACCTATTGAAGAAGATGAACCCCAAGTAATCAAGTATGACGTACCATACATGTGCTACTTCTGTATAGCCAACGATTTTGTCTAGGGATTGGCGTGAAAAGCAACAAGCCGAAATTGCAGCTCGTGAGGAGGCTTCTAAAGCGCGACGCCAGGAAACTATCGCCAAGGCTGAGCGTGCAATCGACGAGTTTTACGAGGATTACTACCAGAAGAAAGAAAAGAATATTAGAGAGAACAAGTCAGTAACTTTTTCGAAATGTTGACGGTCTCATTATCTTAAAACGTGCATCTCAGGGACTCTGAAGCGGACTATCTTGCCAAATTGTCCGAGTCCCTTTCCAGTGGAACAACATGGGAACGCATCTGCGAAATGATTGAATTACAAAACTCACAGAGCAAGACAATCGCCAGGACGGGTGCCGGGACAAGCGACTTGACAAGATACAAAGAGGTTCTTCTGCGTTTGAAGAGGGACGGTGACAAAGCTCCTGGCGCCGCAGGATACTAGAGTGTTCAGAAATACTTTTGCGCACAATAACTACCCTTTCATGAACCCGTTACGACTATGATTCTGTTCCTTAATTATTCTGGTATAAGCATCTTTCTTCTACTACCAAGGCCCTTTCTCCATTACATTTTAGAGCGTTCCTCCGGCACAACAGAAGCGACGTTGTCTACTTGCAGATGTGCTTCAATAAATGCGACTATGTCTGTAACGAGTTGTTCCTTGACGCTGTTAGGCTCATTGTGCAGTTCGTGATATCCTCCCTGACTTGTAAGTGAGCAGGACTATTTGTGGGTAGGAGGCGAGAAAGGGATCGACCTCAAACAATTTGATCCTCTTGTCAACCACAGGAACTTTATCATAGAATGCCTGGCTCGCCTTGGACGACGTGATCTTGTCTTCAGTTCCATGGGCCAGAAGCAACTAGAAACATGATTACTCCATGCACCAAGATGAAACCAATATCCAGCTTACAGGAAGAGATTTTGGCCAGTTCCTATATCCTACATTGAGTAATGCTTCTCCCTATTTTGACTAGCAGTTAATGCCTCATCAAGTAATAGGATAAAGGTCTCACATTGGACAACATGTCTTTCAAACCACGAAGTGAACCATATGGGTTTACGAGAGGATCTTTCAAGTAGGCATCATTGATTACAGAATCGTGCGAGAGATCCTACGAATTTTATAACTTTGTTATCCTCCCATCCATAGGAAAACTAATGCGTTGCATACCGCAGCGTTGACGCTAGCAGGAATGAGCTGGTTTGGGAACAAGTTGCTAGCTATTCCTCCTAACATACGCAGTAGTTTGGGTGCGGGCTTAGTTTGGAGAATCAATGGACTCGTAGATATTATTCCTGCCAGTGAGGAAGCGGAGGGTTGTCCTACAGCGAAACTGAGCACCTCGGTACCTCCCTGTAACAATATCTCTCATGAACCCTCTTAATGACAGTAAGCACAGGTCTTACCATAGAATGACCCATCAAGAATGTAGGTATTCCCGAGAACGTCTTCCTCGCATGCTCGATGGCCCAAGAAATGTCCACTATCTGCTCTGGCCAAGAGGTTCTGCCATATGCACTGTCCTTGCTCTTATTCCCTTCCGTGTCTAACGCTGTCTTGCCAAAACCTCGCTGGTCAAACGTGAAAACAGCTATTTCGTGTTGGGACAGCAGTGGGTGGAAGTGGGCGTATCTGCCAACATGCTCGGAGAATCCATGGAGAAAGACAAGAACGGCTCTTGGCGTGCTACTGGGCGTGTATGTGCGCGTGTAGAACTGCGTTGCTTTGGGACCCGACAACCATGATTCCGAATAAGCAGATGACATTAGTCTGTTTCGTGTCAGCGCTCGAACAAACGACACGAACATACAGAATGTTTGGTCCCCAAGTTGATGCCAAATTGATTCTGTCCCAAAAGACGACGAGCACTTCACTGGCGGTGCACAGGACGTCAAATTCAGAAATGCCAGCAGCCTAACCGAGAGAAATTGCAGTGGCTTGAACAAGTCTTGAGGCTCGAAATTTCAATCGAGGCGGACAGAGATAAGATTAGATTGGTTGCCACGTGTTCTTCGGCAACTGTATAATACTATTACTAGTGGTCCGAACACAACCTGAGCGCCTTTTTTTGAGTCAGATTCTCAAGCTTTCGAAGTCTGGCTGGTGCCTGAGGCCTGAGGCCTGATTTTTGAGCATGCTCGTATTCCATGCTCGGCCTCTCCTGAGCCCCTGTGCGCTTACCCCGATCCTTCCGAACGTTCGATACGGGATTCTTGCACTCAACAATCGTGCGCGGCCGCACACTATTGGTGGTTCTGGTCCTCAAATTCAGCAATGCCTGAGAGTGTTCCACGTCCAGGCACCCCGGAGGGCCGCGATCAACTCTTCGAAACCAGAACAGCCGACTGGGGAGAAAACGTCAATCTTCTCGCTCTTCAGGAAATCTCCCCAGTCGACGTCATCTTTCCTCAAGGTCATTGCCCTCGCTAAGCCAGAAAGGAAGCCTCTTCTCACTGCTATTGGATTATTGCTGGTCTCGTCCTCCGTCTCTATGAGCGTTCCTTTTACGATCGGGAAGCTGATTGACTTTTTCGCGTCAACCAGTCCAGTATGTCTTTCACCTGTATATCCCTTATCCATACTGAATTCATTGCGTAGCAAATTCCTTTTGGACTTTCGGTCTGGGAGGCATCGGCAGGTCTTCTTCTCTTATTTACGACCGGCGCTATTGCGAACGCTGGTCGTGCCATCTTGATGCGGATGTCTGGTAAGATTTATCTAGAGAACCTCGCCTCCCATTTTTGACGATCGTTCTTACAGGTCAAAGGATAGTCGCCAGGCTACGTGAACGTACATATGCTGCAGCTCTCAAGCAAGAGGTGGAATTCGTGGAACGCGGGGAAGGAGATGTCCTGAGTCGTCTCAGTGTCGATACCAGCATTGTCGGTGAAAGGTCTGCATCAATACTTCGTAACCGATTCATATTCAATCGTGATATTGGATACAGCGTCACTCAGAACCTCTCCGATGGTCTGCGTTCAATCGTTATGTCTTCCGTTGGATGTAAGTATCCTAATTTTCTATGTTCGTTGGCTCTCAGACAAGTATGTCTAGTGGGTGCCATGTTTTATCTGTCCCCCACCCTTACGCTCTTAATGCTCGCTGTCGTGCCACCGGTATCATTGGGTGCGGTAGGTTATATTTCTTTCTGATGTGTATACTCTAATTTAGCGTTTTCGCGCCCGGCAGGTCTTCTACGGTCGATATTTGAAAAGACTCTCGAACAAAACACAAGAGTCCATGGGAGAAATGACCAAGGTGAATTCATGATCAGATATCAAATTCAGGAACATTTGAACATCTATCAAACAGGTAGCTTCTGAAGCCTTGTCAGCACTACGAACAGTACAGGCTTATAATGCCCACGCGCAAGAAGAAGCAAAATTCCATGAGAAGGTGCTTAATGTTCTCTCTCTTGCAAGAAAAGAGGCCATTGCCAGTGGCATCTTTTTTGGCAGTACAGGCTGGAGCGGGAACGTCACCTTGTTGGCGTTGCTCGGTTATGGTAATTTAACCAATCATCTAGTCAACATATCCAGAAATTGATCTTTTTATAGGTGGTACCCTCGTTTCACATGGCGCTATATCGGTGGGTGACTTGACAAGCCTCCTCCTTTATACGGTCTACGTTGGTAGTGGTTTACAAATGTTGACGTATGTGCGGTGAATCTCGAACGACCTACTTTGCTGATTGTAAAATCAACTCTAGGTCGTTTTTTGTGAGCTGTTGATCCATCTCATTCTATACCCATTCTAAGTCGTTTGAAAGTCCTCCATCATGCGCGGGATCGGTGCGGGCACTCGGATCTTCGACCTTTTGGACAGAACGCCGGCCATACCGCCTGATAATGGCATATTAATAGCTCCGAACAAGCGAGGGTTGATCAAATTTGAGGGAGTTCAATTTGAGTATCCCAGTCGGAAAGGTGTTGAGATTCTCAAAGATCTTAATCTCGAGATTGGTGTCGGCGAAAGCGTTGCTATCGTGTAAGCCACCCGCGCGTTATTTATTACGCACACTAACGGCAGCTACTGATCAGAGGCAAGAGCGGTGGCGGTAAATCGTCGATACATTCATTGCTCCTGCGGTACTATGATCCTCTCAAGGGAAAGATTACCTTTGATGGCCAAGGCATGTAATAATCAATGAACGGGATCGCTCAGCAATCTTTACAGTACACAGACATTCGGGAGTTCTCTGTTGCTTCTTGGCGACAGATCATTGGCATAGTTCCTCAAGACCCCATTTTGTTCACAGGGACCATTGCGAACAACATCGCGTATGGTAATCCAGAGGCGACTCGTGAACAAATCGAAGACGCCGCAAGGGATGCCAACTGTGAATTCATCTGGGGAATGCCAAAAGGGTTTGACACCGAAAGTTCGTTTGTATCATGAATCACAAATACAGGATACGATATCTAATCCGCTGCAGTTGGACGTCAGAGTTTGAGTGGTGGTCAGCGACAGCGACTTGCTATTGCTCGGGCACTACTCAAAAAACCAGCAATCCTGGCACTGGACGAAGCTACAAGCTCCTTGGATGCAACGTCTGAACGCCGAGTACATTTCCTTTCCTTTTCCGGGGGAATCGCGCCGTTAACAATATCTTTAGGTCAATGATGCAGTCGACAAGATTCTACAGTCGCGTCAAACCACTGTAGTCATAGTTGCTCATAGACTATCAACTATCGCAAGAGCAGAGCGGATAGTTGTGTTGGAAGGTACCATTTTCGTTGAATATGCGTTTTTTCGTTTTTTTGTTTTCTGACAACGAATTGATAGATGGAAGAATAACTGAATCCGGTACTTATCGACACCTTGTGAGCTACCATATATGTACAATTGCTTCATTCTTCGACTGTTAACGTCACCTTTTAGGTTAACCGCATCGACTCGCGATTCCGTGCTCTCATGGCAGCTCAACTTGGCAGCACAAATGACGATAACACTTACGCGCCCACTAAACCCTCGGATACAACTCATTCGAATCTATAAATGGAGAGCTATCATAGACCTGTAAACGTAGTCACTATTAATACTATAACCCTGACCCACTTCCCTGGCAACTTCAGTAGTTATGAGTTTGTGCCACGATGCATTTGAACTTCTCATCATGATCCACCACACTTACTATCAGGTTCAAACACGCGTTAACCTCGTGGGTCAATCCAAGCCTGTCGTTTCCTTTGAACTACTTTGTACCCAGTGAAGCTTGCACGTAATGGCGCAGCCTTTGACTCCCACAACGTCTCCTGACCAACCTATCGCTCCTATTCGCATCACACCTCTGGATACCTTCTCAGTGACGGATGCACTTGATAGCCTCAAGTTGGCTTCTGAATCTCTCAGTGTGGGTTTCTCGATGAAGCACTTTTGCTCATTAAGCATGACTTTGAACCTGAATTATCTTGTACATGCAGAATATCTATGAGAAGCTGGAAGATCAGACATCAGATGTCGCAAAACGCGGTCAGATAGGTATTACCTCGGAGATCAAGCGGTGAGACCTACAACACTAGGATGGTTTGCAGTCTGACGACTCTGCCAGGTTCCAGCGACAATTGAAGCAGCAGGATCAAATTCACAAGGACGGAATTGCTGAAATACAACGCAAGTCTAAGTCATTGCTCCTCACTGACCGCTGAATCTGACTGGGACAAAGTTATATTGAAAGACTGTCTTGAAACGCAATTGTTTGCACACTTGAAGGAAATTGGTAACATCATCAAGGCAGTCTTCGCCATACACTGACTTTGAGGCAGCTCAACGCGAGATCGAAGTTGAGATTGACAAGCTTGTTCAGGAACAAGTAGCAGAATGCCTTGCGACGATGATCCCACTGAAGCTTCAGGATGAAATCGTGAGACAAAGGGTGGAACTCGCAGAACTTCGTATCAATCTACTCAATTCGTAAGTCACACTCGATAGTGTGTCAATGTCCTAAATTAAAGTCCCGGACTACAGTGAGAACCGCCGTGCAAATGCATCCTTGAGGCAGAACCAACCAAGCACAAACCTCCACGAAATCTATATGTCGAATGGAAAAGTCAGTGAGAGATACCCTAGAACTCTGCAAGATCTCTTCGACCTTGACGGTGAGTGACTATGTGGGGCACTAGAGAGTGAAATTTACTTTGTGGTCTATAGCGGAAACTTCAAAGGCACTTATGATCGACTATGAGCTTTCTGATGTGTCGGACACAAGAGACAGAAACTTGAACAGTTTCATGCAGTTCTGTGGTGTAACATACCAAATGGTGAGGGTTACAGTGCTTTTGGGGGCAAACATCCCGTGCTGACCGTGATTGTAGGTGAGAACTGGGTCGGACACACGACGCGTCGAAATGGACATGACCACGTGACGCACGTGTTACGAACCCCGGTAACTCCGCGGACCCTTGTAGAGAAGCGCCCGGTTGTTAGTACTTACCAATCGAATCGATGCGCGTCTTTTTCTAAGCATCGAGTGTTCGGCACTCCGGTCTCCTAAGGCTCTCACCTGCTTTCCTCTTACACGTAGCTACGTCTCCCCAGTTGCATTCTATCAGGTTGTTCAGAATGCTGAACACAACGTGAGAGAGTGTATATATCCTACCTGAGATGCCTGATAAATTCTACTCTGTAGACACAACATGTTCTCTGGGTCACCACTCAATCGCTTGTCGTGGCTTCGCACTTCTCATCTTTTCCTCAACGCCATAATTGCATCTCCGTCTACTCGCTGGCTGTTATTCAATGCAGGACAGCCTCTCGTCTTCGCTAACTCTGATTCTCCACGCAAGCAAACACTTGCGTTTCTAATGACCAGAGATGTTCGTCCATTCCTCGGTCCTGAGCCTTTTTTCGGACAGGACAAGGAGATAGGACAGTTGGTTGCTGAGTCCCCTGAAGTGAAGCATTCTTCCACCGAAGCTGCACGTCACCACAGTTCTCCTGTGGTATTTCTTGGCTTGCAAGAGCACTCCAAGACAAATGCGCTTCCTTCGTCTGCTTTTATCGATGTGGAAGCTGCCACTGCAAATTTAGATGGAACTCCTTATTTCTCGATGGATGTCGCAGATCTGGACTTAGCGTCAGAAAGGCTTCAAGAGATCTTGCAGGCAACCAGTCTCGCACAAGAGGGCCAAGTTTTGAGCTGGTCTGAGCCCAGAGTGCTGATGACCGGATTAGATAGTTTCTCTGGTGCGGTTTTTGCAGAAGCGAGGAGTCTAGTGGATTGGAATCAGCGAAATAAGGTACACTGTACAAATACTTCAGGATGACATCTAATCATTTCAAGGTTAGTTTTGCGCAGGATGCGGCTCGCCTACCTACTCCATGTGGGGTGGTTGGAAGCTATCATGTTCATCCTTATTACCGTGGGCAGATAATACGGGTCGTAAACCTTGTCCAACAACGTAGTGTGACTTGTCTCATAATCCTTCGCTGACTTATGCACTCATAGCAAAGGTTTACACAACTTTACGCACCCTCGCACAGATCCAGTGGTTATCATGATCGCAATTGACGAAACTGGAGATAAAATCCTCCTAGGAAGAAGTGTATGCCTTTTTTCATCTTAGTTTCTTGTTTTTTTGTTGCTTGACATAATCCCATACTTTTCAGAGAAAGTACACCGGCAAGTTTTATTCTGCTTTGGCCGGTTTCATTGAACCTGGAGAAACATTTGAGGATGCTGTCGCCAGAGAAATGTGGGAAGAGGCTGGTGTCACTGTGTGGGACATTCGATATCATTCAGGACAACCATGGGTATTGTGTTTCTCTTGTGACAGCAAGACTATTTGCTGACAATGGCAAACTCAGCCTTATCCTGCCAATCTCATGGTTGGCTTCTATGCCAGGGCAGATTCCTCACAGAAGATCCGTGTTGATCTCGACGACGAGCTCGTCGGTTGGTGGGTTCGCTTGTCATCAAAGGAGAAGAAAACTCAACAGCTCCAGATGCACGGTGGTTCAGTCGCTCCGAGATTCTCGACGTTCTAAGATATCCTATTGGTGGCAAGTTCGGCAGTGAAGGACCAGATAATCAGCACACTCCTCATCTGAATCCAACTTACGAGGATAAAGTTGCCAAGGACAATGAGCCACCTTTCAGATTGCCCCCTGTTACAGCGATCGCTGGAGTGTTGATCAGGGACTGGTTGGAAGGGAAAATTGGATTCACGCCTGCCAGTAAGCCCAAGTCTCAATTGCTGTCCCAGAAACATAATTTGTGAGATATCTGAATTTTGACAATCAGAGGACAACCAAGAGGCACAGTCGTATATCAGTATATAATCTAAAAGTTACATAGTGTACAGCTTTTGGGATTGTAATCAAGAAAGCACGGAATCGAAGCAATCAATAAGACGTAAGATCTTGCAGTCGCCAGCGGGCTAAAGGACCCCACCACCACATAGAACTCTGTCGTGGGGCTGGTGGTGATCGAGGGGGCGGGTTGCGGGTATAACGAGCTGCTTCAGCTTTCTCGACAGTCTGCCGGTCGAATTCTTGATCTTTCCCGGAATTCCGAGGTCCTGACACACGATGTGACCACTCAGACGAGTGGCCGTACATCTCAAATTCTTGAGGAAGTGGTCGGGTATCCTGGTCCCGACGTATTCTCCATGCAAAACTTCCTAGACCCCAACCATTTGATGTTGCATCATTCCCGTTCCTCTCCATCTCTCGGATCCTTTCTACGCGCTCGACGGCCTGTTGTCGAGCCGCAATAAGGTGTGCATGGCGTAGGGAGGCATACCACCGATGCACACGCGCGGGGAGTAACCGAGGAAACATAGATTGACTTTCGGTGTGTGAAGAAGACGAACTGGACGATACAAGGTGGTTCTGAGGCGAGTCGGAGTTGATATCCATTGACCTTGAAGGAGGGGAAGACTGATCTATCCGTTGAGACCTGATTCTGCAGGTGGGATGGGATGTCCGACCATGGTTACCGGTAGCATAAGGAATAAAAGCACCTGCAACGCCTTTCCAAGCTTTTTTAGCTCTCATCTTATTTTCCCGTCTTCTTTCTCTTGCCTCTTTCCGCCGCGACTTCCGTTTTGCTTCCTTTTCCAATTTCTGCAATATATCATCCTCTCCAATCATCAATCCACTGGCGCTCCCCGCGCCCACCCACCACCACCAACCCAAGAAACTCTGCCAGAGAATCACAGCCCATATGAGGGCAGGAAGCCAGACATATTCCTCTTCTCTTGGGACATAGAGGAAGTTGAGCGCGGTGCTGACAAGAGCAAGAGTGAGAGCGGCAGCACCAAATGCTGCAGTGCCTCCATCGGTTCTCCATGCATTCTTTCGGTTCACCAGTAGACCCCAGATCAACAGTGCAGCGGTAAATAGGAGAGACAAAGTTGCATTGCAGACGTTTCGGACGGCAGAAGCAATGCTATTGGCCCTATCACTGTCGCTCATGGGCAAAAGCTGCATGACTGCAGCTACTATTGCCAAAGGACCTATCAGTTTCCGTAAGATTGAGTTCAGGATGTATTAAAACGTAAGATTCACCAAGTAAGGTGAAAATGAGGCGGCCCTCTAGTCGTGATGGGTACAAGAGTGTGAGAAATTGGATGTGAGTGATCTGGATAAGGGTTAGTGTGGAGGTGAAGTCGTTCGTTGCAGACAGACCTGAATCAATCCAGAAGTAGCGGCGTTCATTACAAGCCATGTTGCACGCTCTGCAAACCTCCATTGGTCGCTTTCACTGTCTTGATCGAAGGGAGGGACGTTGACTGCGATGTAGCTGAGCATGTACGGCCATTTCTCGCTTTCTGAAAGGGCAGTCGAGAGAATGACCTGGAGTGTTGCGATCAGAGAGATGAGGAGGGTGGTTACACCAGAGAGCTGAAGAACATAATTGACGGGAGCAAGGGGCCAGTGATACTGTGCGGTAAAGATCAGATGGATAAAGAGGACGGCGACGAGGGTGAGAACGACGCCAGTTAGGAGGATCTGGACAGGAAGGGAGCGAGCAAAGGCAGGACGAAACTCGAGGTAGGGGTCGATGTCGAACCTGGAGGAGGGTTGGAGGAGCTGCGGAGAGACAGAAAGGACGCTTACTCGGGAACGTCTTGAGCGACGACGAGGGAAGCCCAGACGACGAGGGAGAGCATAGCAAGGGACTGGTATTACAAATAGACATCAACTACAGGCTACTTCTTAAGCACATCAACTACAGGCTACTTCTTAAGCACATCAACCAGGCTACTTCTTATGCACATCAACTTCAGGCTACTTCTTGTGCAGCACCATATGGCCCGCGATATACAAATTCTGGCAGTTGGGCTTGTGCTCCAGCTAGGTCTTGCTGCTTACCATGAACCGTCCCCTCACTAGGTACCCTGTCGTCTCTCTCGTTTCCTTCGGCCTTCTCTTCGCTGCTTTTCTTCTCTTTCTCCTCGTCGCCCTTTCCCTCCCTATCGTCAAGCCCATCTACATTCTCTCCCTCAGGTCTACTCTTACTGGTCAAGTCCCTACCGACGTCGCTAGCGAGCTCCGTTTCGGTGTCTGGGGAGTGTGCGCAACCAGGCAAGTGACCTAGTTTCTGGTTGAGGCTCTTCTCTCATTCCCATCAGCGTTCTCAATCCGCCAACGTGGTTTACAAATGACGGGGAATGCTTTGGACCCATGCTTGGCTACAATCTACCGCAGAACATCTCCGAACTCGCTGGGGTCTCTCCAGTCATTATTGACGTTGTTGAGGAAAGTCTTATTGTTATTCTCGTTCTCCATCCCATTGCTGCCGGCATATCGTTCCTTGGCTTTATCCTCTCGTTTTTTCTCGGTATCCGCGCTATTGCCATTCTCACCCTCATCATCGCAATATTTACCGCTATCGCTGGCACCGTGGTCTTTGCAATCGACCTCGCCCTTGTCATTATTGCTAGGGACAATATTGTCAATTCCATCCCTTACAATATCGAAGTCTTGTTTGGTCCGGCAGTGTGGATGGTTCTGGCTTCCATAATGATGACATGGCTCGCGGTTGTATCTCTTTCTGCTAGAGTATGTTACTGTTGTGGGGTGAGAAGGTGAGTCCATCGCACATCAATTTCGTTCCTCCTATGAAGGTATCCCAAGAACAAGGAATACCTGAATTACAGGCGTTTATAAACACTCTAGTAATCAATACCCAGCCGCACGACGGTATACTGTCATCCCGCCATCATAGAATATACAACACCCTCACTTTTCCAACTTTATGACCCTGACGAATACTTGCACGTTCTGTTATGATTTGTCTTTCAATTAATAACTTAGTAATACTCTTCAATGCACTTCTACACAATCTATTTGGGACAACGCGATGTTTAGTAACACCACCATGACCAAACAAAGCGAGCATATGGACTCATTCTTGGTCTTGACCACGATTCTTGCGAAATGGGTATGATTGAGGTGTTATCTTTATCCATCTACAACTCGCTGCTATGAAATTGAACTGTTGTATAGGTCATCGCGAATGATCGGCTTGGGCGCAAAGGTCTGTTCCAGATGCATCTCGTTTCCTTCATCGAGCTCAGGACGCATTGATAATGACAGTCCGAGTCAAATGTGATTCCGAAGACACCGTAGGCGATCTCAAGAAGCTCATTGCGGCACAGACAGGTACCAACGCGTCGAAGATTCAGCTGAAGAAATGGTGAATTTTCTCTTATATGTTGTGAAGGAGTTTCTAATGGTCTCGCAATTTAGGTATACCATTTATAAAGACCATATCACACTCTCGGACTATGAGATCCACGACGGGATGAGCCTGGAGATGTACTAAGCCTATTCCATTGAATAATATCGTGGCAAGCCTACAAGGGCGTCATGGCTTCAGTCCCTTAATTATCATGAATATCTGATGATTGAAGGATCTGTCGATTATTGATTATCTTCTATGTTCTAACGTACTGTCATACAAATGATACAAGGATGGTGCCCGCTGTTAATGAGGCTGCAGTGAGGTAAGTCATGGGTATTTGCGACCCTAGGACTCCATTGGAGTAGCTTGACAAAGTCGAGTTGAACTTCGGATCTTCATACTGGAATAACCATCAGTAAGGATTTCAAGTAAACAGATGATTCACATACAGCTGCGACGCCACTAAGATTATTTTTTGCTGCGATGATGGGTTGCGATTCAGGTGGGATTGGTGCGGCCTCCGGGACCGGTGCTGGTGTGGGGGCAGGTGATGCAGTTACTGAAAGAGCTTATCAGAAAGAATATCATCGACGCCGTAACTTCAACGTACCACTAAGTGCAGCAAAGCCAATAAGGACTACAGATGTCAAAGAGAACAACATTGAACAAGTCAAAAGAGGGACGAAAATGGATAAGGGAATCGAGATATGCAATACCAGATGAGCGCAGCCCAAAAATATCAATCAATGAGCAGAGAACCATGCTTATAAGTCGCACTAGGTAACAAGCTAAGTGCCAAATGAGGAGGTGGTCTTGTTTTTGTCACTTTGTAATCTTGACAGCAGCGAGAAGTCTTCGGTAATACAAGGTGCAAGACGGTGGCTTTACAAGGTGTTCTTCGTTGACTCAAGGAGCTCCTGATATAGGTTAAGGACCATTGACCGCCGAACCTTGTATGAGTCCGGATCCCCGTAAATACTGCATCAGGAAGTCGATTACGTAACTATATTGGTATTGGTTTATGGTCAGTCGCCACCGCCGTGATCGTCGAACGCGATGAACTCGTATCCTCCCGAGTTACTGGCGCAGTTAGCGCCGGTGATGTTTGTCGCTGGTCTTGATGAAGGAAACTCTGCAAAACTGTCTACACCATCCGCGAAAGGGAACGACTTTACTCTCCTTGCGTCCCGGCTACGTGAGACGTTGCAGGCGCAGCGTAAAGTCGCCATCTGGCAGCCCGAAAAGACGAAAACATTCCAGGTAATCCTCGTTGACAAGCATATTCGATTTCCACCGCGAAAACTCGTCCCTCCAGAAGACCCCACGTATACAGCGTCACATTCACCCTTATCCCCATTGACACCGACTTCACCTCTGCATCCTGATGGTCTAATGGCCCCAATATGGATCCGAAAGCATACATCTCTCGTTCCGTCTGTTTTTGTTCTGTTCTTGCGCATCTACGAGCATCTACCGCCCAACACTACACCAAATCCGCTTGATGTATCTGACATCACTCAGGAACGCGAGAGGGAAATAGAGGAACGGAAAAGGGACACGGAGCTTGCAGCTGAGGTGGCGCAGCGGAAGAAGGGAACCAATGAACACGGTATCAAGCTCACCGTCGTACTCATGACCACGAGAAAGATGTTAGGTGAGCAGTTCTATATTGAAATAACCTAAACATAATCTGAGCTTCCTGATTTTCTTATAGACGATCCCACTCTTGATACACGCTTGACATATATTCGGAGGCAAAGTGGTCTCGACTCCCGGGCGGCTTTGTTTGTTCTTAGTCCAGTGAGCCAGAGTGAACTCGGTGAATTTGTGAAAAGGTGGGTATACGTGTCTTTACTTTCAATTACAAGTAATTTAACAAGATTTAGCCTCCAGCAAGCACTCTATGAGCCAGCAGTAGAATACTATACTACTCACTCAAAACGCGTGCGACGAAAACGTAATCGCCACTCACAAGCAAGTTATCCCATTCCGATACAAGGGGCTCCGAATATTGCGCGGCCACTGCGGCCGGAAGGATGGACCGTGAGATACGAATACAAGATGGCTTGTTTTGCTGAGTTTCGCGGGGAAGATGAGGTGGCTTTGAAGTCAGTTGAACCAACCCTGAGCGAGTTTCATTCACCTACGTTTTGTCGAGCAGACACTACCAGGATGCCCATAGCACGCTCGTCGTTATGTTTGGATCAACTGCGATACTACCACCCCGAACGAAGAGATGGGCAGAAGCAAAAGTTCTTGCGGATTGCATCAACCTCAAAGTAAGTGAGCATGTGTTGTAGGGTACAGAACGTGACTCACGATAAAAGTGCTTGATAGATATGCAAGCTCTATCTGTATAACAATGAGCATGCCCTTGCTCTCTCCCACTATAATTCACATATACGAATATTCTGCGATTTTTCACGTGGATGGGGCATAGGAGAAGAGACATTTGAGTACTGGAGTTGGATTGCAAGACAGTGAGTCCTTCGGAGTTGTTACGTCTCGACTCATTGACTATTGTAAGATATCGTGTCCTTGCAGAGTTGCTCGAGCAAGGTACACGTTCCACATTAATGCTACCCACTCATCGACCCGCGATCCCTCTAAACTTCACGGCACCCCAACACAATGGTGGTGGAAGGGCTCCAATACCGACGACTCTCGAGACAGAAACTATCCGATCGCTGGGCATCAATCCAAGGCATGCGCTACAGCACTCAGGCTTTTACTATCTCATGGCGGCTAAGTGTACAGAGACGAGACGAGAAAGATTTCTGGCTCAGCTAGAAATGGAGGTCGGCCGTGTTCACTAATTTCCCATTTCGCAGTTTTTTGACATCTTGCCTCGTAACCACAGAAAACTCTCGTTACGACGCCTGGTTTTTCAAATGAGAAGAAGGTCGATCACTTGACTATAATTTTAGAAGTGAGATTTGATCATCTCTCCTTCCTGGTTGTTCGACTCATTGCTCAACTGTAGCTTTATACTAAGGCATACGAGCTGTTTAAGAAGCATGCTGTCGTCAATCCGCAAAACTTTGCACAGAATCGACTCACTCTATGGGTCGCCTATCGTATTGCGCAGACATACTATGATTCTACCAAATACGACATGGCAATACGGTCGGTCGTCAGCATTCACGGACGAAGTTTTGGATTCCATTTGACACCCTGAAAGGTTTTTTGAACGCATTGCAACGATCTACCGTCGAGAAATTTGGGATCCGTTACTCCAGCCGCTCTTGGTCACATGGTATGCTTGTGCCAGAGAGCTGGGAGATATTGAGCTTAGCATAAAACTCTTGATTGAGCTGTTGGGTCACGGTAAATAGCCTAACCTGCTCTTTAGGACGTGTCAACTGAAACGATTTCTTTTTCAGATGCTACTAACGCAGAGGAATCACAATATGTCGAAGATCTTCTGGCTATTCTGAAGGTAGGACTTTTCATGTTGTACTTTTCTCGTTCTATACTGAATAGCCAAAGAGTACAGTGCCATCATCAGATGAAACTTTAGTCGTCGATGTCTCAGAATCTCGACCGATTTGTGATTGAATTTCTTCATGTTCCTGATTTCCTTCTAACATCATACTCAGTTGATCATAATGTTGTATTTTGGTCCTCAGAGGCTAAAGTTGGGGAATCAGGGGCATTCCAACTATCGCTTACCGCTCCAAAAGGCATATCAATATCTTCCCTTCCAATATCATCGTTGTCCATTCGTTTCTCCCATACAACTTCTCCGTTGATTGTGCAACATCAACATTCGAAGGACTCAACGCCTTCTTCATTCTCTTTTATTGATGTTGGACATATACCATCCTCTTCCGAAGGATCAAAAGAAATCACCGCCACACTATGTTGGGAAAGGGGAGGCTGTTTTATCTTCTCGGGAAGTGTATCCTCCGATTTTCCAACTTCTATCAAAGTGTGTTCTTCACGTCTCCTCTCCTTTGTACACTCACCGCTCTTTCTATAGATCGACCGATGCGAATTGCATATAGAAGAAGGGAAATGGAAAATTCAAATACCCGTCGATCTTACTGCCTCACGCCAATATATGAGTACTAGGTGGTTGGCATCGGTTGAACCACCACGGTTTTTGCCCATAAAGCGCGAAACTTCATCTGAATTGAGGTTTGACTTTTGTCTGTCTTTCGTACTATTGGTTTTATCAACATCTCAGCGTTAAACACCGTTCGCACACCTTGGAAATATCTCTGTCACACGAGTTACCCGCGTATTTGGACGAGCAGTATCCGATAACGATTGGTTTGACCAACGTTGATAGTCGGTCATTTGATGTAGTTGTCAATGTTCTCATTCCTCCAACAGAAATCGATGGTGCTGGTGAGTGCCTCTCAAGTTCAATCTGAACAATGCATTGACATGCCCACATAAAGTAAATACGATTATCATGGACGACGAGCGCTCCTCTAACTTCATCAAAGGCGTCCCTTTCGGGTCGCTTGATCCTGGAGCCAAGGCAGTAAAAACGCTATATCTAGTGAATACTGGCGCACCTGGTGACAGAGTCATTGATATCTCGATCCAGTCTCGGCCACCGAACTCGATTGCGGATCCTGTCGAGCCTGAACTGGATGACATGACCGAAACAACAAGGCTGCTTATTGTCCCAACTGTTGAGCCTTTCAAAGTCACGCAGTCAGTTTCCTATAGACGTGGGCTAGAGGCATGGCCTGGATTAGCTGATCTAAACACTTTCGATGGAACCAAATGGAATTCCACGAGGACAAGCGAAGCTCTGGTGAGCACAAGGATAGAATGTACGGGCCCATGGCCTATGCAAGTGGAGAGCGTAATTTATGCAAGAGAGGTGATTTCTCTTTTTAAACATATGCAAAGGCTAGGTCTTATAAGATGCTAGGAACATGAGGGGATTAGATTCATTGAATGCTCTGCAGATGACGCTGCAACTTCAACTTCTGGTATGCACGACGATTTTATACGCATCAATTTTTTCTTGAATTGGTCGACAGAGTATTATCCAGGCGAAGGGTTTTCTCATATTTGCCGATTTTCTCTTTCAGCATCGGAGAATGTACCCATATCAAACACAGGGACTTATTGCATCATGTGGCGAAGGTTGAATGCTTATTTAGTTTTCTTATTGAGTGAAGACTTATCCTGCACCCGCTAGATTCCAGGAAGATGGAAACTTCGGCTCGCCGTCGTTAACTACAATACCACTACCTGCACTACAACGTCCTGATGAAGACTTGGTTGCTCTACTCTCTATACCCTCGCCAGCAATTTTGCACCTACCTATACCGCTTACCCTTACCGTCCGTAACTATCATCCATTACGGTCAGCGAACGTCGTAGTGCACCTCGAGCTCGAGCCATCTGACGGATTCATTGTCGCTGGACTACGGAGTGGTCGCTTACCCATTCTGATGCCTGGCGATGAAGAAAAATTTTCTTGGAAACTGATACCTATTGAGTGCGGTCACGTCAAAATTCCGCAAATCAAAGTCATCAATAAACGGCCAATATTCACTGGTGGAACAGAGCCCACAGCCGAGATGGTTACGAAAGGTGAGATGGTGGAAATCGTGAATGTTAGGCTAGCCTCGTCATTGGCTCAAACGACAGGTGAACCTGATCTAGGCTTGGAAGGTGGTCTTGGGACGGTGCTTGTCTTGACAAAGTAGGATTGTAGAGGTATCTATGAGACTTGATTTGTGGTTCTTGACCTCTCACAATATAAAAAAGCTTTGGTACTCAGGTTCAAGAGGGAAAGCTATCGAGGCAAACTAAAGCAGTAAGATCTGGGGCCCAATCCCGGCTTAAATTGATGCGACGTTATGCACGCTTTGTCCGCTTTTCTGCAACTTGAAGGAAATCTGACTGCTTAGCCCTCCAGGATTTCAATGCCCTATAGTTTGAAATGTTCACTGGGTCAATAGCCAGCCTCCAGGCTGAATGTGCGCCATCGAAGTGTGGACAACATGTTCTAAGATGAACTCATGGCTACGTCATAGCGGTCACGGCCTTCGTGTCTTCGTGTGTAAGTGTGTACTAGTAGATTGGAATTGTTTACCATTTTCGAAATATCACATGAAAGAATGATACAATCGAAGACCAGTTGCGAGAAACCATTATAAAGCCATGAGTTTGAACAATATATATACACCTCAAAAGATCATTCCTTCCCATCCATCCATATGGCCATTCCAGACGCTCAAATCTTTCCCCACGCAACAGGGCCTGCACAGAAAATCGTCGCCCAACACCAGGACCCTCAGGATTTTGTATTCTACTCCGGATGGGTGAGTGACTGTCCACCCCCGTTTTATCGTTTCTCGTCCTGACATCACGAATGGTTTAGTTCTGTCCATTCGTCCAACGCGTGTGGATTTCTCTCGAAGAGAAAGGAGTAAAGTACCAATATAAAGAAATCAATCCATACAAGAAAGAAAAACATTTTCTCAGTCTGTAGACACCCACGAAGTTATACCACATAACGCAGGCTGACCGATATGGTTAGATATTAACCCTAAAGGCCTCGTTCCGGCCGTCGAGTACAAGGGCAAGGCAATCTACGAGTCCCTCGTTATCTGCGAGTTCCTTGAAGATCTTTTTCCAAACCAGAAGCCTCTTTTACCTCATGAGCCCCTCACACGTGCAATCGCCCGTATCTGGATAGACTTCATTTCGAAGTCTGTGATTCCTGCGTTCCAGCGCTTACTGCAAGCACAAGATGCAGAGAAGCAAAGAGAACTTCGAGAGGAGTACAATGAAGCCCTTAGAAAGTACTCAAACGAAGTGAAGGGGCCGTATTTTCTGGGAGAGGACTTCAGTCTCGTCGATGTTGCCATTGCTCCATGGATCGTCAGGGACTATGTCGTTCAAGAACACCGTGGCTTCAAGAGGGAGGACGTGAGTGATGCATGGGTCAGGTATGCAAGTACCATTGAGAAACGAAAGAGTATCGTCGAGACACAGAGCGTAAGTCGTCTTCTGCCAGCAGCTTGGGCTGATCGCTGAATTCCAGTGCTTATTACAGGAAAGAAAACATCTCGACGTGATTTACGATCGATACCTGCGCGACGAGGCACAAAGCGAAGCTGCAAAGGCGATCAGAGCGGGAAGAGTCATCCCATAAAAATATATAACGTACATAAGAATGATGTGACGTCGCTTAACGGCTGAAATATGTTGATTCCTACATATATATGTTCACTTTGGAAGAATATTAGGTATCAGCTAACACCTGATAATGTTGATCTTAGGCCTCGCCTTTGTTGTATGTGTCTTTGCTCAGACGAGTAACTTGCCAAATCTCGAACCCGGCGTATTCCAAGCTAGAGCGAATGTTTCAATAGACGCACCTCTGCTGGATGTGTGGCAGACACTGCTCGATTTCCCTGCCTATGCCGAATGGAATCCTTTTGTACGGTCAATTCTTCCAATGTCGACTGTTTAACCACTGAGGACTGAACACTCAGTGCAGGTCCCAGGTGGTGACTGACCTCCTGGGAATACCCACAGATGAACAAATACCAGAGGAAAACCTTCGCCTAATTATCCAAGTGCAGATACCACCTCTTCCACTTCCTGTAGATGCCAATTGTTAGACTGTTGTTTGCGATTCGCAATGCGGCGCCACAACTAGACTGTTTTACGAGATTTATTGGTGAATAGGTATTTATGGTATGTTGTACATACCTGTTTTACAAGACGAATAGAACTAAAGAAAACATATCGACTGTGCGACTGACTACTGTGGCTCGTGGTCACGTGCATACCATGACACTCGCCCCCTCCTTGTAAGGCTCGAGCCCCGAATTTGAGAGTAAAATGTATCATAAGAAGGAGAGGAAGTAAAAAAAAGACACCTGGTTGTAGGTTCTCAGGCCCTCTTGCCCCTGCGTCGTTTTCCGCGTGTCCTCTCGTTCTCCCTGAATTCCCATATCACGTCTAGGGCATGCGGCAAGTCGTATTCTTTTAACCATTCATCCTCGCTCTCATCGTACCCCTTCCACCACACCAAAAACTCCACCACCCCACCTCTAGTCTTCCGCTCTCTGAGGATGCGTTTGATCTTGACCTTGTCCCCTGTATCCATCTGCACTGGTGGGGGTGGTTCCTGTTGATGACCCGGTACCATGTCTGCCCATGCTGGGACCAAGCAGGAGATGTGGAAGATGTCATGAATTGACCACCTGTCTGGCAGCTCCAGCCTGTAGGCCATCAACAAAATCTTTTGCGCCACCTTGAACAGGCTGAAGCACTTGAAATCAAGCTTGCAGCTTGGCCTGTCAGAGCATAAGTCCACACATTCAAGGTAGACTCAGTTGCCAATTGCATAGTCAGGGGCCTCTGCAACCCAGGCATCATGAAAATGCTTCATCCTCTCCGCTGCCAGCTCCAGCAGCCCCTTCAGCTCAGCTTGTACCTCATGTATGCAATTGAGATGCTCATTGGCTTTAGGCACTGACTGCAAGCTCATGGGGTCAATGGAGAAGGTTGGGTTGTATGCATACTCTGCGTAGAAAGGTGACATGCCAATCGCTGAGTTGACATGATTGTTGTATGCAAATTTAGCGAATGGGAGCCAGTCCATCCAGTCATCTTGGTAATAGTCGACAAATGCTCGTAAGTACACCTCCAGCTCCTGATTTGTGCACTCTGTCTGACCATCTGTTTGCGGATGGTGGGCTGTTGACAGTGCCTGCTTGATGCCCAGTCTTTCCCACATCCGTTTGATGTAACACGTGACAAACTGCAGGCCCCTATCTGAAACCACCTTCTTTGGCATGCCATGCAAGGACCACACTCTCTCCATGAACACATCACACATTGCCACTGCATTGTCTGTTGAATGGGCTCCCAAGAAGTGTGCTCTCTTTGTAGCCTTATTGCACACCACCTGTATTCCATCGTAGCCTTGTGAAGTGGGGAAAGGGCCTATGTAGTCTGTTGTAACATGTTGCCAAGGGCTGTTGGGTACTTCTAAAGGCTGTAGGGGACCATAAGGCTTCTGGCATCTCGGCTTGACATGCTGACAAGTCTCACAGCCCTCCACATAATGCTGGACATACTCCGCCATTTGTGGCCAATAGTAGTTTCTCACAATGAGGGCCAGAGTGTTAGACTGACCCAAGTGTCCTGCTGGAATTGAATCGTGATACAATCACAACACCAACTGCTTCACCTCCCCATCATCCGGGACATACACCAGTCCCCTGAATCTGACCAGTCCTCCATCAACTACAAAGTCCTTCAACCAAGTGCATACCAGTGCTAGCGCCACATCTGCATTCCACAACACCTGCAATTTAGGGTCCTTGGGCAATGCCTCTTGAACTCATTCCAGGATGTCTGCATCTGCCAAGATTGTCTGTGCCACCACCACCCTCCATACCACCTTGGACTTGCCACACCTCCCCATGGCCACCACCACTTTGCACACATGTCTTGTCCCCACCCTCTCCTCCATCAGCACTCACTCCCCTGCATTGTCACATGTCTCTGCTGGCACCTCGTGATCTGGATGCCTTGACAGGCCATCTGGGCCTGCACTCAGTCATCCCAGCTGATGATGGATGACAAAAACAAAACAATTCAGGAAGATGCTCCATCATGCTTGTCGCCTGTTCAGATTGCATGCTGTCATGAAATACTCGAGATTTTGATGGTCTGAGAATACATCCATGGCAAACGGGTTTCCCTCCAAGTACAGCTGCCAAACTTCAAATGTGCACACCACTGAAAGCAGTTCCTTATTGTGCATGTCATAATTGCACTCTGCTGGCTGCAGCGCCTTGGAGAAGAACGTGACTGGCTGCCAGTCCCCATCACCCGCTTTCTGCAACAAAACTGCCCCAACCACAAAGTCCAATGCATCAGTCTCCACCCAAAAGGCTGCTTCCATGTTTGGCATCACCAACACCAGTGCTTGGACAAAGGCATGCTTCAGCTCATTGAATGCCCACTGCTCTTCCTCACCTCACTGCCATGCATACTCCTTCCCCTTCAGCCTCTCCAATGGTCTCACTATCATTGCATAGTCCTCCACAAAGCACCAATAAAAATTGCAGAAGCCAAGAAACTGGTTCACATGATGCACGTTCCTCAGTGTTGGCCACTCCGTGACTCAGACCTTCACAGGATCCATCCCAATGCAACCTGGGGATATCTTCAAACCCAGATAGTCAACTTCCATCATGCTGAAACAACACTTCTTGGGTTTGAGGAACAGATCTGCCTTCCATAGCCAATGCAGGACCTCTTGAACATGAGCTTCATGTTGCATTGGATCCTCTGAAAAGATGATAATGTTGTCCAAGTACAGCACCATGTAGACATCCACCAGATTGTGGAACAACTCATTCACCATCCTCTGAAAGGCTGCTGGCACATTTTGGAGGCCAAACTGCATAACCAGGAACTTGAACTGTCCATAACATGTACAAAACAATGTCTTCCACTCATCACTGGCCCTGATCCTCATATTATAGTACCCCCACTGCATATCCAGCATGGTGAAGACTTTGGCTGCCTTCAGACAATCCAGAAGTTCATTGGTGAGTGGAATTGGGTATGCATCCAGTTTTGTGACTGCATTGAGCACACAAAAGTCCACCACCAGCTGCAAAGATCCATCCTTCTTTTTTACAAAGAACACCGGGGCCCCGCATGGCATGCTCGATGACCAGATGTAGCCTTTTGCCAGGTTTTTGTTGATGAACTGCCGCAGTGCGCGCAATTCTGCCAGCGCCAGCTGGTAAAGTTTCCCTGGGGGTGGCACCTCTGTGCCATCAATCAGGTTGATGCCCAAATCATGCTTCCTATGTTGTGGCAGCCGTTCTGAGTGGTCCTTGCTGAAAATGTTGAGGAAGTCATGCAAAGCCTCTGGCACCAACTCTCCCACTGACTTCCACCCCTCCACACCATCCTTTGCCACCCTCTCTGCTAACACCTGCAAAAAGCTCCTCAATGCCTTCACCTCTGCCTCCACCAGCCTTGGGCCCTCCTCAGCATGTGTTGACTCCATGTTTCACCTCTATTCAAGGAATGCCCCTGTCTCTCCCTCACTGCCCTGCCTCAATGCCTCCTTCAATGCATCCACAATGCTATCCTGTGCCACTTGTACCGCCGCCACCTTCCACTCATGCCAAAACCTTGTCTTTCATGTCCTTGCCTTCTTCAGGCCCCAAAAACTCTCTCTTGGCACTGACTCCACTGCCAGCGCCTTCCATGCCTGCGTCACCCTGCTTGTTGACCTTAAGCACGTCTGCTGGCAGTGGTCTGAATCAAAATGCACCATGGAGTGCCCCCAGTCAATGTCCGGGTTGTGGTGGCACAACCAGCTGACACCCAGGATTAGGTTGTCATTGCCAATGTCTGCAACATCCAAGGCCAAGGTCTCAATGTGCTCACCAATGGTGAGACACAGCAGCACTTCCTCTGTAATCAGCCCTGACTTAATCTCAGAGTTGTCAATTGTCCTGAGCTTCATTGGGTGTCTCTTTTGGATTGTCTGAATTCCCTGCTCTGTCACAAACCAGGGGTGGATGAAACAGCAGCTGGCTCCTGAATCAACCATTGCCCATGTGTCTACCAGCATAGGGGAGGGAGTCGAGGGGCCAGAGATGCTGATTGTGATAGGGAGTTCCAGTGCAGAGTATGGGGAGCGGGGCGATCTGGCATGTATAACTGCCATGCACCATTGTTCAGTGTCCACTTCAGCAGGGTCATGTAATGCTTTAACATTGCCAGGTGCGAATACATGATGCTTGTCAGTTGCTCTTGTTACGACTACATGAGGCAACCCTATACAAAACCCGGCTTCGGCTCCTCCACCTTCTTCTCTGCCTCAAACACCTCCCGCACTGCTGCCTTGACTGACATCAACCATGCGGGGCAATCCGCCATGAAATGCCCTGCCTTGCCGCACTTGTAACACTTCCTTGCCGGGGCTCTATTCGCGCAGTCAACGTCCATGGCTTCCAGGTCTTTTGGTGCCGGCGGAGGTGCAGCGCATGCTGGTGGCATTGCAGTAGTGGGGGATGCTGTCTGTTGGGCCTTCGGTGCTCCCCCACCCTGCCACTGACCCCTCCTCCTGGCTGCAATGTCCGCAAGCTTGCCCTCCCTGCGCAACAGAATATCCCATGCCTCTTCCGCCATGGCAAAATCTGTGTTGACCAGGGCCTCCATGGCTGCCACGCTCAACCCCTTCCAAAAGCGGTCCTTAATGAACTCGCCGTTAGCGTCCGCTGCACCGAGCTTCCCTTTCAGCTCGAAAAATGCCGTGCAGTAGTCCGTGATGGACTTGGAGCCTTGCTGCAACACCGCAATGCGATTGAGCGCATCCTGTGCAGGGTCCCGCAGCCTGAATGCCGCCCGAAAGTCCGCGAGCCAGGCCTCCCAGCTGAAACGTTGCGCGTTCAAGGCAGGGTCGTCCGCACCAGTCGTGATGATGCGGGACCACGCGAGGGCCGAGCCGCTCAGGTACGATTGCGCCCACAAGATCTTCTGGCGCTCGTCTCGGAACCTCTCGAACTCAGCAGCAGCTTCGACCTGACCAATGAACTGATCCGCGAGCTGCTTCGATGCCCCGTCGTACTTCTCTGGGGGACTGATGCTGGGTCGTGGCCCCGGGCCATGGTTGCCTTGTTCCAACTCGGTGACCCGACCCCCCAGTGTCTCCAGCACCGCGATCTGGCCCGCCAGCGCTTCCATGCCCCCTTGGATATTGCCGACCCCAGCTTGGAGTTGCGAAATTGCCTGGAGTTGCGCAGACAGCTCTGCCTGCAAGGCCTGGAACACCATCTTCGCGATGCGGTCTTCCGAGGGAGTTGGTTCACCCGTGGCCTCAGTGGACATCTCAAAAAAAAAAATTGAAGGTGCCGAAAATTTCTTTAGTTCTATTCGAGTGTTAGACTGCTGTTTGCGATTCGCAATGCAGCGCCACAACTAGACTGTTTTACGAGATTTATTGGTGCATAGATATTTATGGTATGTTGTACATACCTGTTTTACAAGACAAATAGAACTAAAGAAAACATATCAACTGTGCAACTGACTACTGTGGCTCGTGGTCACATGCGTACCATGACAGCCAGGTCCTCCAGGGGCCCTTCTCTTCCTGGGGGTCCCAGACAGTCCACTAGGTTGGCCCCAGCTTTGTCAGAGTGTCCTCCAAAATTGGTATTTAGGCCAGGGGAGGTGCAGGTGGTTCTGGAGGCCTGGAGGGTCAGGTAGGAGGAGGTCATGGCAGAGCAATTTGTGGAGGTGGTGGGGAGGATTCAGGGGCCCCCCACCCTAGCCTGGTGTCTGGTGGAAGCCCCAGTAAGTTGGTGTCTTATTGATGGCTTGCATGCCCCCAGTTAACTGACAGTCCAGTGTGTAACTTGTGCTCATCACAGGGAGGAGTACAAGTTCAAGGAGTGGTTGGCAAATGAGGCTGCATCAGGGCAGGGTGGCATGATGCATGAGTCCTGTTCTTCCCTTTTTGACCATGCTGACCTCCCTTTCTAGATTGGGTCTGGGAACACCAGATCTTACTGGACAGGGCCTCCACTGCCCTTGTATTGATTCAGGATGGGTTGGGGCAGATGCTCCATGATCTCCCTCTGGAGTTGATGCAGGGGGTGGATCACATGGAGAGGCTCCTGGCAGGGCATTGGCAGAGGAATTCCATGGAGCCAGGTCATGGTGGGAGGTGGTGGTAGACATGGGGGAGGCTCTTCCAAATCACACAAAGAACCTGGCAGCAGTGGCAGCTCAGATGGAGGTTGATCTGGTGGGGGAGGGTCTGAATCAAAAACAGAAATTCATTGTAGCAGCAGCCTCAGAGCATGTGACCACATAGAACTGTAACTGTAGGTTAGCCCTTGGTCAAAAGTTCTTGTCACTAGAAGATGGGAGGACAAACATGAGCAGCTGGCCTGGCATAAGGGAAACAAACACAGGGTCTGGAATGTGGTATGAGCAGTCCCCAACAACCACTGTCTTTTGCTTCTGCACAGACCATGAGATTGCTCCAGTACTTAGTAACCAATTGTAGCCACTCATACCCCTCTGAATGTCCAACCAGCTTGCCCAATCTACATTCATGAATCCTTGCAGTACAAGTGGGTCCTGCAAGGCATTGCTTTAGGTCTTTTGTCACCTTGAGATACCTGACTAGATATATGCCAGTGTTCCAGTGAGATCTGTTGTCATTATCTAGTAATTTGGAGAGTTGTTGGATGGCAAATGTAATGTCAGGTCTGTTGGCAATTGCAATGTGTAGCAGGCAGCCAAAAAGTGATTTGTATGGGAGCTTTGCAACATCATCTTCCTTCTCCTGAGTCTGTGACTTTTGTTGCAGATTACAGAGTTGAGTACCTGGCTCTATCAGGAGTGACAGGAGGTATGCATCTTTCTACCCAAATTGTTGTACAATGTGGTTGATGAACACAATTTGCAATAGTGATACTGACTTGCCATTGCAATCCCATTTGACTGACATGTTTACAAGATATCAAAGAGTACCAAGATCAGAGATGGTCCAGGATTCTTGCATTTGGGATCAAGAATTTGTTTTTGTCTTTGGAATTGATGATAGAGAGAAAGTTGTTAACATGGACTGTGGCTATTACTGTACCTGCTGTTGACTCCCTTGTTCTGCTGTAAAGAAAACCTCTGGAGGCTGTGGCTAAGCCACACAACTGGCAGACAGAGATCCATAGTCTATTGAGCATAGATAGAAAGATCTAGGGTGCCAGCTACTCACCTGGAAGAGGGAGATACAAAGAGAACAAGTCTAAGAATTCCCTATGCCAGTGACAGAAAATTTATTCTAGAGCTTCCAGAAGGAACAAACCACTGCAATGAAGTCTGGAGTCCAACCCAAATATGGAAGTCCATCTTGTATAAATTATGAATGGAGAACTAATATGGTCAGGGGGCTGAAAGTGGGACCAGGGAATAGTGTGGGAGAGGTTTTAGAGGCAAGAGGGAGATTCCAGCAAGCTAAAGAGGCTCCAAGAACAAAATGGGAGGCTTGTTCTGCTGTAAGGCCAACCTCTGGAGGCTGTGGCTCAATCACACAGCTGGCAGAGGGAGAACTGAAGAGAACAAGTCTAGGGAACCATATGCTATGTGTGGCACTTCAGAGGGGCCAGAAGCATGGGAAGGAACTATACAGAACAGCAGAAGTCTAAAAACTCTGAAATATACACAAATCCCCAAGATATACAAAAGGTGATGGAAACTCCAGACAGTGATTGGTCAGCATTTGTCAGTAGTGTTATATGCCAGTGGCAATATCAGAGGCCTAACACTTTTCTGAATTATGAACCAAGAACTGGTGCAGTCTGATAGCTGAGAGTAGGACCAATAGATAGGACAGGGGAAGGAGTGTAAGAGAAACCCATACAGAGGGGAACTGGAGAAGGACAGAGAGGGAAAATGAAGAAATGAACTGGGTGGTCCCCTAGCAACTTGGCCATTTCCTTTTGCCATTTGCTTCATGATTTTACTAATACTTGAGGTATTTGATCAACATAGAGGCATACATAAGTATTGTGTCTTACAATATAGCAGAGTAAGACTTGTGACATAGACTACATAGCCACCAGTGTCTGCTGCACTGAAGTGGAGGGCCCACAATGTAATGTATAATGCATGGTCACTGAAGAGTAAAAAACTGCAGAAGAGTGATTTGTCAGTGGTGCTAGAGAACACAAGAGTGGTAAAGATGATTGCTATATCATACTATGTGACATATATGAAACAGCTCTTGAGAATCATTGATAAGCTATAGTAACAGCTGATGGTAAAGCTGGCTTGAGTGACCCACCACCAGATCCAGTTAAAAATCCATTGATGGAACATGGATGGAACAGCTCTAAAAATCATCATTCCTAAGGGATAATAATGGCTGTGTTATACACATACTATTTCCAAGATAACATGGATGTAAAGGTGGTCTAAAGTGACCTCACAGTAAAGCTGGTCTATAGGGACCCACCAATGGATCTGGTCTTAAATCTGCTGACAGAACACCTCAATGAATAACACAAGGGTGAGGAAAATGGTACTATACACGTACTATTTCTCAAGGAAGATATTGTACACATACTAATTCTAAACAATATCACAAGATTTATTGTGTCCCCATGGCAGCTGATGGGCTGGTCAACAAACTCTGCTAAGGATGTCTGTAACAACACATTGTCATTGATTGACAGCTCTGTCTTTGATGCAACATTGTAAGGCTCCACTATGCTGGAGCAGCTGCTGCAGGCATTGCATGTTACAACACAAATCAGCCTCCACTATGATGTATGACACATGCATTTGTTATGCCCCACCCTGTTTGATCATATTCACTTTCCTCTTTGTCATCTTTTGAAGCCTTGGGAGTTTTACCCAATTTCTAAGGTGAAAGACTCCACTCAAGCCCTGATTGTTAAACTCAGGAGCAGGATAGCAAAGTCTGCAAGCTTGGAAGTCAGTGGAATATTGGAAATTGCAGTCCACATAACCATTATATTATCACTCTGTGCTGGTGTGTGAGTGCAGCTCAGCTGTCAAATGTACAAATACTTACACTTGGTAAATTTTTGTTGGATCACCCTTCTATTTTGAATGAGGCTACCTACATGTCAAACACATTTTTTTTTCTAAAAATGGTTATTTGAGATTGGTTGCCTATGTTAAGTCCCAATTAAGCCTTAAGATCATGTCCTCAATGATTTTAAGGCTTAGGCTTCATATGTTTCTCATGTCAGACCTTGCCAACTCTTGAGGCTTGGGCACAACAGTGCAAGCATCAGCTAACTCAATGCAAAAGGGCATATACTGTTACAGTTACTTAGACCAACTTACAGAGAGCAGAAAGTCACCCTGAATTGACTCAATCAGTTAAAAAAAGAAAGAAGACTCAGTATCTAGTCTTGAGGTCACTCAAAAAAGAGAGGATCAACACTACATGCTGAAGTGGTACACCACATCAAGTCTACATCCCTGAAGTCACTCTTAATGCAGCAATAGGCCTTGGGTTCAAACCACATCCCCTACTGCATGGGCACTTTGTAACCCCTGCCATCCATGGGGTACCTGGTCATGAGCCACATAAAGGAGGTTTACTGGGTATTATGCATTAAAATAGAAATTCATTGAGTTGCACTATCTTTCAGATTCAATAGCTGAAATCTGTGTATAAATGCATTCCTTCCTTGATGACATGGAGGTTCAATTCCTCTGTTGTGAGATTTCATACATGCTGATCAGAAGTGCAGTCCCCAGATGATGTCAAGCTCAGCCTTGCTGGGTTTGAGGAAATGGCACCAATCTATAGCACTATCAAGAAAGAAAGAAAAAGATTACACTAAAGTCTTGTTTGTATTGAAAACTGTGAAGAGACAGTAAGAACAAGACCTAAGGCATGCACTACGCTGAAAGTGCATCTGTTGAGGGCCTGTCTAGCTTTGAGAGCTGTGGTCAGATTTGGAAAGCCATATAAACACAGTACCGTGAATGATCGAGAGCCAAACAGTGTCCTTTATATAGACTATATTTAGATTTGTCTAAATGGCTAAACAAGCTTGGCTAGCTCTAGTTGGCTATCTGCTAAGATTTTGCCCTAGCTCTCAGTTGGCTATTGTTTTGCATGGCCAGAGCCATGCAAAGTAGGGTGCGTTTCAGAGTCATATAATGCAGTAATGAGGGATCACATCAAATGATTTAACTGGGCAATTGATTGCCATGTAGTTGTTGTTCAGCAAAGATTTTGGTACATGTATATGCACCATGATTGACTAGAGGCCTTCAACAAAATATGAAGCTTGAACAATAACTTGTCGACATTGACTCGTATTTACTGCCCGGACAGAGCACTGACACTTTCCCAGAAACTATAATCATACGTGAGCAATGTAAATTGTCTAGGTAAGCTGGACAAAGCTTCCCACCTGCATCGCTGCAACAGAGAGCTAGACGTTTTGATGGGTTCAACGACGGGTGCATCTGCTGTAGTCTTATTGAAAAGCATCTCCGTAGACCCTTCTGACCAGACATTCCAGTGGGGTGTTATGGTAGGCTCCGGCTTGACATTGGGGTCAAGCGACATTGCAAAGTCAAGGAAAGAATGCGAGAAGGCTGCGTCGAAATCAGGGTTGCTGACAGGGGGAACTCCTCCGGGACTGTGAGAAAGGTGAATGCCGTGATCTGCGGAGAAAAGACATTGCGCACGATGGGAAGTAGTATGCGACGTCGTCTCCATGGTGAGCTGGTGGAATGGCAAACTCTCCCTAAAGACATGTTGGAGCGAAGTATGAGCGCTAGGAAAGGGAAAAGCTCACCTTGAATGACTTACTCTCAAATGCACGCAGGAGAAAGTAAGTTGGGCATTTAAAGATGGCTGGTGCAAACATGATGAAAGACCTAGTAAGACTCTGACTAACAAAGTGTAAACATAATAACCTTCGCCCTGGACAGCATTGGCTTGATCGATAGGGGCGCCGAGATTTGCATACTGGGCGGTAGCCTCCGCAATCTCTTGTGCACCC